>PVLD010017220.1:0-42564 GCA_004027595.1 Dinomys branickii
GAAAAAAAAAAAAAAGAAAAAAAAAAGAAAAACATATATGGAATCAGAAATAGAAACTCAAATTTTGGAATTTTTGGAAAAATTTAATTATTGAAAGACTTCAAATAAGAATCCATACATTTAAAACAAATATCAAAATAGTCTGTCAATACATAGTTATGTGATTTCAAGAAAACTAAAATGAATTTCTGTCTCAACTCTCAAGGAAAAAGAGCAACAGACAAGCCACACACATACACACGTACATACTTACATGCACATGAGCGCATGAGGCAATGCGCATCATTAATAAAGACAGAAACAGGAATTAATGAGGTTTTAAAGAGAAAGCCTATCTACGCAGTCATATTCCTGTACCTCCAAAGAAAGAGCAAGTTTAACAAACCACGAGTTAGTTTGATTTTTTCAAAAGTAGCAAGAGAAAGGACAAAGAAACCAAGAAGTGAGGAGAACTATTGAAGTAAAATGTATTTTGAAAATATATCATAAGTTACTGGAAATTTTTGGAAGGAGGTGCCGAAGATTTAAGTTTCGAGATGATTACTGTTGGTTAGTATTCTCAAATATTCAGTGAACGATTTCCATATGTAAATTTCTCTTTATTTTTAAAGTAACTTTGATTACAGTTGATTTGTGTTTCCTGCTTCATTGATTTATTTTGACTCGTTTTGTTTTGGGACTCCACTCTTTTGACTGTTATTAAATCTGTGTTTGTTATTGAGATCTGCTTCTTTCCTCCGTTACTCCCCAAGCCATAGACAGACAGATGATAGACAGATGGAAATACAAACATGGAAGGAGGTAGATATAGACATATTTTCCTAAATTAATATATAAACATATATACATATATATGGACATGTTTGAGATAATGGGAAAATATAGATATTTAAAAACTTTTAAGAAAATTACAGGGACAATTAAACCTGAATTTAATAAAGTAAGAAACGTTACCCCACTGTCAGTATGAGAAATCAGTTAGTGCTCAATCTGTCCAGCTTCTAAACATAAAAATAGGTGACAATGCATCATTGTCTGATTGAGGACAGCAACCCTGGATATATCTCCACAACAGTCTGCTTCAGCACTGTGAGTGGCGCAGATAAATTTGCTGCGGGCCCATAGTTTCATTAAAAGATAATGCACTTTCAGAAAAATATGAAAAGACTGAATAATTGCCACAGATTGGAAGCATTGTAGTATTCGGGACTGGATCCCGAATCAGGGAAAAGAAGGTGTGACGGTGGCAACACTGGTGAGATTCCAGTGAATCGTATTTTGCTAGAACTCATCTCTGGTGCCTTAGCTTTGGTAACACTCCTGGTTTGTCATGAGGGCGTCGGGAGTAGAAGTGAGGTGCAAACTCCAAGCCGTCATTAGAGCCCTTCCATAATATGAAATTACTATTCAAACAAAGTTTTAAAAATAATAATGTTTAGAATTTGAGTTATTTATAATCTTGTGAAAGTTTCAAGTTGTCAATAAATAAAGCACAGGTAGGAAAAACTGTCCATAAAATCTAGGGGCTGACACATTCAGTAAATCGTACTTGCCCCCCACACCCCAAAAGCAAAAGATGTGTTTAGAATATTATTTTTAAGATATTAAGCTGTGTGTCATGCTAGGGTGGGGGTAGCTCAGTAAAAGAATGATTACCCAGCATACTTGAAACTCTGAGTTCTACCTTTATCCCCACAAAATTTAGACACAAATAAAAGTCATGACATCCACCTTGACATGTGTGACGTACAATGATTGTTCAATTTTTCTTGTTATAAACTGTGAAAGAAAAAGAGTAAAAATAAAATAAAGAAAAAGAGTAAAACTATGACAGTTATCTTATAATGGAGATGTACTTTGCTTTAGTAACCATAGCCTGTCTAACACTTGAGGGGCTTTAAATAAGTATTTTCATTTCTGCACGCATGTGGGGGTGTGTGTGCATGTCTGTGTATGTAGAAAATGTAGCTCACCCTCATGAAAATGGAAAAAGGGGGGGAAATGTTTAGGTTTTTCTTGATAGCATCCATCATCAAAATTAATCAAAAGTCCAAATTAGTTTTTAAAATATTGAATTAAATATAAATAATTTATTTTGGGTTTTGAATAATCATGGTTTGATCATAATTATTAATGCATACTATGTGAAAATGTTAGTGAATTTCACCGTGACATTTCCGTACCTGCATGTGTCGTGCTTTGATCGCGTGCTCTCTCTCTCTTCGGCCCTTTCTTGTGCTGGTCTCTCTTCCCGTTCCCCTCATTCCCTCCCCACCCCCTAACGGTCCCTCTGCTTCTCTGAGGCCTCCCTTTATTGTGGCTTTATAATTCTTAATTTCAATATATGAATGACCATTATTTTAATTACATAATTAAGACATATCCACCGGAGGATATTTCGTTAATAGCAAACATAATGATGGAAAAATTAGAGATCTTTTCCATTAAAGAAAGCATTATCAGTCTTTTATTGCTGTTTTCTTTGCGACAATAATTTGGCAGTGATATATGTATGTAGACAAATTACATGTACTCCAACATATTTTGTAAATAAAATTTTATGTCTAGATTTTCCTTTTTATATCATATTTTATAAAAGCTTTTGATGCAATTCTAAGGACAATAAACAACACCGTACTTATATGTGAATGTCTATTTTCCACCACCATTACTTTTTCTTAGGTTTGCAATGTTATATTGCAATGATTTTTTAGAAAAGATGCCATTGCGTATTTCATATTTATTAGTCTACACTATCACGTGTCTACCTATCTACCTATCTATCTACCTACCTACCTACCTATCTACTAGTAGCTGGTTATCCCTTTGACTGCTCGTATCTGACTGGCAGTCTTCTTAAATGATTTTCTTTGTATTTTCTCTTTAATAATTTTATCAAAATATTTCTGTATATGATTGAGATTACTTGCTATATTCTGAAAAATACTGTCATTATTTTCCCTTTGAATAGTGCATCTCAGTGATTATCTCTTCCTGTAATCTTCTTATAAAATATCATTTATATTTTTTCTTTACGTCTCCATTGCTTTTCAAGTATGTGAATTAACTTAATTCCTTATATTTTCAACCCTGTGAATTCTCTCAGCACCGTCATCTAGTTGTCATTTGAGAAGTGTGTAGCTTTGTCATCCTAAGTTATCTTTCCTTTTATGTTTGTTAGAAACATTTACTTTATTCTATTCCTGAGAGCATCAATATATACAGTTATTGAAAATGACTACATTTGTTATAGCTTTTGCTGACTCTTACACATACCGGCTCAAATTATTTTGCTTTTTTCATCTTTAGTTTTAAACTCTTCACTTAATATCAATCAGGGGAATTACTTGGGCTTACTTTAGCGCAGTGTTTTCTTGTTATTATTGTTGACAGCTTACCGATGTGCTTATCAATAAACAGGAAAGAAGAAATCTTATCTTTAGTTTTGTCAATTTAGCTGTAGTTTGAAGGCATTTGTTTACTTTAACTGCATTTAAGTGTGGATTTCTTATTTGTTTCATCATTGTTTGATGGAATATGAAATCCCTACTTTTCTTATCTCATTTAAAACCTGTAGTCAAACATAACCCTGGGGCTGGGGATATAGCTCGGTGGAGTAAGTGCCTTCCTGGCAAGCACAGGGTCCTGAGTTTGATCCCTGGTACTGCCAAAAAAAAAAAAAAAAAAAAACATAACTCTGCAAGTGTAAAGTTTATAGTTTATTTTAGAAAAATAAAAAGAATCATATTACACACATTTTTCTATCTTTTGTTTTTATAATATTGTCATCAATTTATTAAACAAATAAAAGAAAAAGGATTACAGCAATTTAAGCTGCCGTTTAATACAGAAATTTCCAATTCTATAAAAGCCATTCTATTTGGACACATGTATGTAAAATCTCTGTCAAACATTCCTCAAACTGGCACTGAAGAACTGCTAGGAAGTTACGACCTTGGAAATTACTACACTTTCTAAAATTCATTGATCAAGCAAACCGGGTTTAGTGAGCACTAAGTTCACATTTGCTCCTCCGAATAGTGTCGCCCTCTCCACTGCAGATTCCTGGATTTCAAGGCATGAATGCCCCAGATATCTTGTAATAAATCAGTCTCCATTCAGCGAGTCTGTAACAGAATTTGAGATTCTACCTTTAAAAAACAATTTGTTATCTTTCATTGATGCCTAACTTTTGTATTTTCATTAGTTGCCATGGTGGGGTTTTCTTGATTTATGCAGACATTGTGTGAAGATTGTTAGGATAATTAGCATATTCGTCACACTGCGCTTTCATCATTTCTTTATGGTAGGTGCAATTTTCCTCTTCTACTGACTTGAGATATACAGTGCATTTTTTAAGTTATCTTCACCCTACTGAGTCACAGCCCTCCAGAACTATTGTCCAACCAACACTAGATGTTTCAGCAAACACTCCTCCCACACTTCCGCCTGGGTCAGTCCAGTCTACTAACCACTGTTCTACCCTCAGCTTCTGTGAGATCAAAGTATTTCCCCTCCATAAATAATTGAGTTCATTAGTACTTATTTTTGTCTTTCTGACTTTTTACTATTGGTATGACTACTGGGTACATCCAAGTGGTCACATATGAGAAGAGTCCATGCTTACGTAAATAAATGTATTCGTTTCTTCTTGATTAAAATACATAATTTAATTGTTGTAATCTTTGTGGCTATTTTCTAGTAAAATAATATACTAATATATGTCTTCTGCCAACATACCCTATCTTTTTGACCCCTATTAGCACATTCGCCATCTTGGTAGGAGTTTCACCTGATGGGCTCAAACAGTAAGATATGTTAATAGTGTCTCCCAACGTTGGGCCCTTTTAGGGTCTTTAATTCTAATCATTTTCCACTGTCCTAACACTTTTTTCTGATTCTTTCATCAAAACAGCCTCTTAAATTGTCTTTACTTTGAATTTTACTCTTTCTACTCCAGTTTGATCACTACTATGATTATACAACACTGCAAATATAGTTTTACCACTACCTCAAATCACTGAATGCTTTTCCATTACCAAAAAGAACAACAAAATAACCCAATGTTTTCCTTTCTTCATTGCTTTTGTTTAAACCGTACAAACGTTGCTCTGTATAGTTGCTGTCAAAATGATAATGAAGTGAGTACACTGTGACTTTACTGAGCCTCATGCTCCATTCCAAATGTCAATAAACATAGTCAGATTATGGCAGCAGGTAAGATAATTGGAAATCATTGCAAAATCAAGGTGTGGAAAATGCATGTCATTGAAGATGAAGAATTTACTGGCTTGCAATATGGATGCTCTTGTAGAATAAATTATGGAAGCTCTTCCCTGCTGCTGTTTATATGGATTACAGGCATGTCACATTAAAAATCCAGCTCATTATAAAATTATCTTAATGGATCACGCTTACAAAACCTATGTAGCTGTAGATGGTTTGAACATCTGATCTATAATACAATTAATAAATTGACACTTTGCTGTCAGAGACGATCTGTCCAACTATTATCTCAAAGCTGAAACATACTCTGTCCATCTTCATTAAGCCAGTTCAGCTTAGAAAATTCCTGTCCTGAACTAATTTGTTATTACTATTGGAGGATTTTTACAAGTTGATCCAACTTAAAAGACTGCTCTGAGCAGAACTCATAATAACACTAAAGCTACACTTTTCCTAAAATAACTTCACATTTGAATTATTTCTTTATGGTTGTGCTTATTACTTCTATTGCTATTTCAACATTTACTCTTCCGTTTCTTTGGTTTTTCTCCACCATTTTGAATTCTACCAAAGGGTAATCTCAAATGATCTTGATTCCAGTGTCCCTGTAACCAGTGGTCTGAAATGAAATTTTCAGGGTCAGGAGACACAGAGACACTGCAGATATACTCATAAAAATCAGGGAAACAAAAACAATTGAAAAATAATGTTGTACATTAAAGAAGACAAATGAGAAGACAAAAATGTGGCATAATTTCCCTGGCAAAAGAAAGAGACTATATAAGTGGCTGAGGCATAAAAAATATGCCATTTAGTGCTATTTTAAAGGATATTTTGTTTAGGATAAACAGGCAAAAGCCTCTATCATTCTTTTATGAAGTAAGGTACCATTAGTACAACATTTATTACTAATGAGCTTGTTTGTTAGCATTACTAAATATGTTTAGTAATTTAGTAATAGTGATCCTTTCCATTTAGTTACTACCGGGTAAAATGTTCTCTTTCCCATGGCTTCACATTCAGATTAGGTTCTGTTAACTCTTCACTGGGGATGTTGTAACCAGCATGTTCAGTTTCCTCGCCCATCCCGCTTTCCATCTTTCTCACTGTTGACCTCACTGTACTCCTACAAAGGATGCCGATCATGCTGCTTAGATACCTGTAAACCTCCAGTGGCAAACCTATGGCACAAATGTTATTTGTTTTTAAGAAAAAGATGGTAATGTATGAGTCGCTTTTTCTAAACTAAAACCACAGTACGTACTCCTTTAATTGTATCATTGGCACTTTCTAATAAATAAATGGGTTTGGATTGCAGTTTGGCACTCTGTTCTAAAGTGTTCTGTACTAGTACTAAAGTGTTCAGTAAAGTGTTCTGTACTAGTATAATCTCTGCTACATGGAAAATGGTGTCTAAATTCCCACTTCGGGTGTTGAAGGCTTAATTCATAACATAACCTATTTTTGCATTCTCTTTTATGACTTCTCTGTCTTCATAGTGGTAAAATTTTCACCATTCTCTGTTCGTGTCATGCACATTTCTGGAGCTGTTAGCAGTTAGTTATCTTCTCTTCCTAATGTGTCTTCACCCTTTCCTTATTTCTTCATGATTTTAAATCTAGTTCAAATATTACTTCCTCTCCAGTGCATTCTGTTAATATTTAGTATAGAAAGTAAAATACCAGCTCACCTGCTATGTTCCCGAGCACTTTTACCTTTTATTATCCTGTTTTTCATCTTCTTAATTTACATGTTGTGTTAAAAGTCTAGATTACTATGCTATGGACAGTTATTATTTCAAGTTTCACATTATTTATAAGTGAAAAATGGAAATGAAAAAAGTGCATCATGTTGCTTAGTTTAAACTGAGTTGTGGATTGATTAAAATGAATTACTGCTAGCAATTTACATTGTTTGTATAATTCACCTCACATCTTTGAGGTTTCAGTTTTGCAATATCAATAGATTATGTGTACTTTTCAGAAAATCATGTTATTTGCATTTTCTGACATTTATATATTTTATGAAATCCTCAATTTTCCCTTATACATGTATTTTTAGATCATACATATTGCTAAATCATACCTACATTCATATTAACATATAGTAGCTACTAAATCAGCTGGCATATAGTAGGTACTCAATAATACATATTGAATTTAGTTTAATTAATCACCTTACACTAATGTTAACTTGCAGATATATATATATATATATATATATATATATATATATATATGAACAGCTAATAATTTCCTCAAAATGAATTATACTGGATGATTCTCTGCCTACTAAATACATTTTACTTATTTATAAGAAATTTAGCAAACATAACTCTGAATTCAAATAAAATTATATTTACTTCCAGGCAAATCATCTTGTTTGAAAACACTGAAGAAGTCACCTGTTCTTAAGAGGGGGTTAACCTTGACATCTCAGACTTTTCTTCTCTCTGAAATATTAATATTTTACAATGTTCTTGTGCCCAAGTAGCAACAATGGACTTGTAAACAAAATATAAGAAAATATTCAATTTAGTCATTTCTTTCACAGCACTTCTAAACTCCTTTTTAAATTAGATGTAATGTTACAATGACGTCTCCATTTTCCTATCTTTTTTTCCTTTTACATTTCTTTTTTTTGATCCAAAAAGGGAAATGAGAGTGTTCTTTGTAGGGACTTTGTATAACACTCTGCATGACTGGAGTTCAGTGAATTCTCACAGTACATTTTGCTTCAGTGATGTGGTACTTCGGTTCACAAATTTAATTGGTTGTAAGATCCTTGGGAAGATAGCCAGGATCGTTTTCAACACCTAATACACAAATGCAAGCAAAATTTCACCAAAACCTTCTGTTCACAAATCGAATTGACCCCGAACAGAAGCCTTGGTGAACCAATGTATCTGTTTAACCTAATGTATCTATTACATAAATGAGAAAATGGAGAATTTCTAAAGTAAGTTTAGGTTTATCCCTCTATATGTCATTACCTAGTGTTTGCTAAGTTTTCTGTCTTCATTTCTAAGCCTTGCTCCCCACCTCTTCTTCTTTCTAGTAATTAATCATCTCCTCTCTTATCATGTTATGATCGTTCAGAACTTCTGTCTGAATCACACATAGAAAATCATTCTTCATTCATTTGCATATTTGGATTTACATAACTTTCATGGAGTGCTCTTTTTTGCTCTTCTCTACCTGGTGAAAATCTGTATCAGTTTTACAATTTATCTCAAATGAGACTTTTTCCTGAAACATGCTTTCACTTAACATGGCAAGGTAACTTATTCCCTTTTCCTAAAGATCCTGCATTTTATCTCTAGTGAAGACTTTATTTTTTGAGTATAAATTTTGTCTGTAATTTACCTCTAGGATGTAAGTCTCTTGAGAACAAGGGCTTTGTATTAGTAATTTCCAATTTGAACGAGTGCTGAAATTAGTAAGAATTCGTTTCAAGAATGAAAGAATTTGCTTCTTCTCTGCCAGCCTAGCTGTTTGCTGTTCATGCTTACACTGTGTGAGCCTGTCTCACTAGGCTGTAGGACATGCTGCTCACCAGATTATCTGTCTCCCTGGTCTCCAACATCAGTTCTGGTGTTCAGTGGCCATGATCATGGATCCTGTCACCACGGTGCATGAAATGCCTCACGAGGGGCTTCTTTCAGTCAGTTTGGGTTACTGTACAGTTACTTAAATAGCAAATATTTATTTTTCACAAAACAGCAGGCTGGGAGGTCTAAAATCAAAGTACCAAGAGATCCGGTGAGGGCGCTTTTTCTGCTAGCAGACAACTGCCTTCGCGTTTCATCCCTGCCTGGTGTAGACCAGACATGGAGCAAGCTCTTGTTTCTCCTCTTAAAAGTGTAGCATTCCCATTCATGAAGGTGAATAAAAGCTCACTCTTCTGACCTAATTACTTCACAAAGTCCTCAGTGCTTGATGAAATCACATTGAGGATCATGATTTTAATATAGGAATGGACAAAAATGTCAGGGCTCAGAGACCCTTTGCACATGGCAAGAACCATATGGCGTCAGAGGTCCTACATCCCATAGAGACATCAGATCTATCCTGTTTGGTCAAAACACTGTCACTTGCTGATGATTTCAACCATTCTTTCTTTCTTTTGAATAGTTTAATATTTTTATATAGTCTATTTGTATGTAGATTCTGAGTTATGTTACTTACCTAGCATGCAAACTCATATTTGATTATACATTCATTATTTGCACCTCATTTTCAGGTGAACATAACGGATGGTGTGCTTTATTTTTCAGAAAATTTTCTGACCTTATTTTCAGTTCATCTTGAAAGTCTTTTTAAGCCTTTTGGGCTGAAGTGCTGACTTTACCTAATCTTTGAAACTTGTTTACTGCTGTCAGTAATGGCATTGGAATTGATATGATTTTTTTTTTCCAATAGTGGATGGGATTCACAAATCACCTTTAGGTTCCTTCAGCAATAGGCAAGCCTTCATTGCACTTTCTCTCCTGACATCAACAACTGGCTGATGCTAATATTGTATTGCTTTCTTTTAAATTGAACTCTGAATTTTGTGCTGCCGTGTGGAGCCACCTTAGCCAAAAGGAGAGGCTGTGTGAGAGGCTGTGTGAGACCGCCACTTGATGAAAAAGTAGGAAGATGTTTGACTATGGAAGAAATGAACTGTTGGCTTTGGTAAGATTCTGCACCAAGTAAATATAGAAAAACTTAAAAAACAGGGGGAAAAATCTTGATAATACAACTTTTATTTTACTTTATTTTCCCAGGCAGGAGAAATGTTGGCAACCCCAAACAATATTGTAATGTGGTTTGAAAACCCACATTTTGACATATTACCCCTCTTGGATCTAATATTTCAAAGAGCTATAAGGATTTAAAATTATAATCAGGCGTTCAGAGTCAGTTTTCTTAGGATTTCAGACTTATAAAAACAAATTCTTTGGCACATACTAGAAAAAAAATCTGGTTTTTTGAGGTCTTTACCTTTTCTTTTTCAAAGTGGAGTTCCTCCTGTCACTCATGCACTGCTGGAAAGAGTGGTTTGCAATTGATCTTTCTACACAGTGAGAAAAAAGAGAAGTCAATTTTCCTTAATTACTGTTTAAATATTTACCACTTTTAAACACAGCAGTGAGAACTGATCATTTTCATCGTACACATTGGAAAGATGTGTTTAGGTTTCCATTTTAAATAGATGGTTTTGTATCACGTATGGCACTTTATGAATGGCTGAAATGAAAACCGTCACTTGTTATCTCAGGTAACGCCTGAGCCCAGGTTTCATTTACCTAAATGCCTGGTGGAACTGTAAATCTTCACTTCGCTGGATGCACAGCACTCACTAGGGTGGGGCCCAGGGCTGCAGAAGTGACAGATGAGGGTTCAGGTTCCTTTGGTGCCTGGAGTCCTCCACGCAAGGGAAAGCAGGCAAAGGATAGAAGAGGGAAAGCAAAGTTTGATCAAGTGGTCAGGCAGAAAGCACTGGGAGTGCCTAAAGAAAAGAAGAAACTCTTCATGCTCTGAAGGGAGTTTGAGGAATGCTATGGCAAGTTCAGAACTTACCCTAGTAATTAACAGCCACAGTGAAGGTGATAATAATAATTACACTTTCACTAAGGGGCAATCAAGAGACTCTAGGTGGTGTTTACACTGAATCCTTTGGCCATCCTTCTGCCACCCTTCTGGGACAGGCATGACTAACACACAAAGGAACTGAGGGCTCTGGAAGTTAATTTCTTTCTCTATCCAAATAAAGAGCATAGTAATCAGAAAAGCTGGTGCTCCATTGTATTCCTTTAAACCCCTGAGGAGTGAGAGGCAAAAAAATACACAAACATTTTTAACTGTACCAGATTATAAACTAGGGATTGAATCTCAAGAAAGGAAATGATTTAGATGTCTAGTAAAGGAGAAATTATGCAGATATTGTCCTGTCCTCGATGTATGGTCAGGTGAAATTATAAGTGTCCTGGAAGCTTTGTTTCATTTATTTATACATTCAGATTACTTTTTATCAACATGTGACTTGTGAATTACCAAGTAATGATTTGATTCATGCATATCATGGTAATAGTCAAATCAGGGTATTTAGGATGCCCATCACCTTGAACTTTCATCTTTTTTTTCTGGTGAGTATGTTTAAAATTCTCTCATAACTATTTTGACACATCATTGCTGTGGACTATATTCCCTCTGCTACGATGCAGAACACCAGAACATATTCCATAGTATTATGGTTTGTGTCTGGATGTCCCTCCTCCCAACCCTCATGCAGTCACTGGGCAGGCTGCTAGAGTTTCTGACTGATTCACGGACCAATGCTGGCATTATGAGTGTGGGTACTGCTCCTGTTCTGAGGCAGGCAGTTTGTGTACAATATAACAGACAGAAAGAAGATTACTGGCCTGCTCATCCTTTTTTGCTCTTCTGCTTTTGCTGTCTTCCGCCTCCATGAACTGTAGCCTTCTGCCATGTGCCACCCTGCCTTGGAGCCAGCCTAGTGTAGACTGAAACCTCCACAAACTGTGAGCTAAATTCCTTAATTTTGGGTGTCAGGTATTTTGTCTCAGCATTGAGAGAAAAGTAACTGAGTCACTTACGAGTTGTGCCATTGACTGGGTTCTCACCACACCTGGTACTATGTCTCCTGTCTCATGTAGCTGTCATTCTACTCTCAACTTTTGTGAGGTTAACTTTGGGAATGCAGTGGCAGCTTGGTTAGGTGGAATGCCCGTGCTATGAAAGTTAATAATCTAAAGCAATGATTATATTAAACTGATAAGTTAACTCAGCAAAGCTCTTTTTAAAAATAATTTGGGAAACAGATTCACTTTAATGAAATAATAAACAGATTCTAGATTTCCTAGTCTCTGATTAGCCTGATTGCCTTTTGCTTCCTTATAAATCTGGAATTAAAATCTGGCGGATTTAGTGAAAACTACCATCTACAATTTAAGTCTACAATAAAAAACATTGAAATTTCATTAAAACTTAAGGAAACTACACTTCTCCCTGCCCAAAGGATCACTTGATCTCCCCCATGAATTTCTTGAGTTCGCTTTTATTGTGTACACACCTAGAGGGCTGAGAGAGCAGCTGTTCTCTGACAGGGGCATGAAAATGGTCCGTGTTTCCAGACTGATTTCATCGGATTTCAAGGGCAATACTAGTATTATCTCCAAAAGCCAGAAAATGAAAATTTGATAACATAAAACGAATTTTTATTCAAAATATCTTGGTTATATTCAAATTCACTTATGAAACATGAATGCCTTTTGTTACGGTTAATATCTTGTGTCAACTTGGGGAGTCTAGAAATTTGGCTGAGTGACTCAGCAGAAAGCCAGGGTGCTTACTTTGTACACATCCTGAGCCTGTGGAAGAGGAGGGCATGGAGATTGTGTGAGCACTACAGGCCGCCTTGGTGGGGGTAGCCTGTTTACAGTGTAAGGGAGGTAGAAAGAGGCTTGCCTGCCATTCGTCCCTTTTGCTCTGGTTGCTTTTGCCGTGCTCTGCTGCCATGAACGTTTGCCCTCTGCCATGTGCCACTCTGCCTCAGAACAGCCAAGTATGGACTGAAACCTCCACAAACTCTAAGCTCAATAAACCTTTCCTTCCTTCATTTTGGGTGTTGGGTATTTTGTCTCAGCAATGATAGAAAAGTAACCAAGACACCTTTGTATTTATATCTCATTCCATTTGGAAAGATAGATTTAGGAAGACCTAGAGTCTCTTGATTGCCCCTTAATGGAAGTGTAATTATTATTATCACCTTCATTGTGGCTGTTAATTACTAGGGTAAGTTCTGAACTTGCCATAGCATTCCTCACTAGATTCAGTTTCTGTACGTAGTAACCAGACAAATTTTCATGTGTCATGGGCTTGTCCTCTTGCTGTTGATTAGGAAGATCTATTTGTTCAGAGACATTTGAAATCATTTCAAATCTTTTTCATACTGATTTAATTGATTTTAACAGCAGGACTAATGGTATCTACTAAATTGCATAAAAATTACTTTATTGAATATATTTTTGAAGATTAAATTCTTCTTGTTAGTTCCTGTCATCTGTTTATTCTCAATTTATTCCCTAGCATTTCATCTAGCTTTTATCTCCCTTGAAATTATTATAATTTAACATAAAATATCCCACCTTTTCTAAATTTCAAAGGCAATAAAGAAAGTGTGTCTATAATTTTTTTTACAGCTTACTTGTTTCTGTTCTTTAAGGATTTTTTCTTTGCTGCTACATTATCTCTTATTTTATTTTCCTACTTTTGTTTCTTACAAAATAAAATCATTTTGTTCCCAACTTTACTGAGGTGTGGTTGATAAATGAGACCTTCCAATAACTAATGTGTACAATTTGATGAATACGAACGTATGTTCTCACTGACACTACCATTACCACAATTAAGATAGTAGGCAAATCTACGACCTTCGAGTGCACTCTTGTACCCCGCACTTTCCTCTGTTTTTCTGATGAGAACACAGCATGAGGTCTACTTCATTATTGTCAGTATCTGATGCCTTTTTGTTAGTAACAGGCATTATGCTGTACAGCAGATCTCTGCAACTTATTCATCTTGTAAAATATAACTCTATAACCACCGGGCAACAAATTCTCCATCTGCCCCTCCTCCCATTCCCTGTTAACAATCGTTGTATTCTTCTACTTCCATACTATTGACTATTTTAGACTTTTCATATAGCAGGACTCACATAATACATGGTTATTTATGAAAGCTTTCTATGCAATGGAGTCATCATATGTGTAGCATAACTAAAATATCAAACTCTATATCATTTCTATTTTAAAATTTGGCTTCATGAATATAGAATTTTACTTTATTTTATGAATGCTATCAGAATTAACATGACATTTGCCTTATATTCTAGGCATCTTAATTATTCAAGAAAGAATTTAGTTTTTCATAACTCTCGTCTCTTATAATTTAAATTTTTGGCCTTTGGGGTCTTCTTCTTGATGCTCTAATAATTTTCTATTTCAATTTCCAAATATCATCTAAAGAAATTATCTGTGGACTCAAATATGTATGTTTCAAATACATCAAAAAATTTATTCAGCAAGACTTTAAAAAGTAAATCTGTAGATCAATAAACTAAGCAAATTAAAGAAGTATTTATTACCAATATTTAAATATTGTCTTTGCAAACAGAACTCCTGGTCCTATGTAACCCCAACTCTCTGTTAATCAAGATTAGTTCATCTCTTCCTACCTGCCCCTTCAGCCTCTGGGAAATTCTATGAGATTCATATTTTATGATTTTACACAGGACTGAAATCATATGGTACCAGACTTTCTATACTGCCTGTTCCACTCATGCTGTCAGAAAGAACAAGACCGTGTCCTTCCTCCTAATGGGTGGACAGTGTTCCTTTGTGTGCATGTACATATACCGTACGTACTTTCAATATCCATTGATGAGTCAATGAATAGATACTTTGGTTGTTTCCAGGTCTTAGCTACTGAGAACAGTGCTTAGGTGAACTTGAGAGTGCAGATGTATTTTGACAGACTGACTTCATCTCATCTGGGTATATACCCAGTAGAGGGATTGTTGAATGAAGTGGTGGTTTTATTTTTGGGTTTCAAGGTGTCTTCATACAACATTCCATCATGTCAGCAGTGCACCACACATGCATCAACAATGACAAAGGTTCTCTTTTGTCCGCATCTTCACTTAACAGCCTCGCTTGTCATCTCTTTGTTCTTTTGATAGTAGCCACTGACACTGCAGTGATGTGGCAGCTCATTGGAGTCTGATGTACATTTGTCTAATGATTAGTGATGCTGAGCCCTTTAATGTACCTGTTCATCATTTGCATGTCTTCCTTTGAGAAATCCCTGTTTATATCTAGAACTTATTTTTGTTAATTTCTAAATTCTCTTTGGTTCATGCTTGCAGTCCATGATGATTATATTCTTCACGGGGAGTAGGTACCGTACATAAAATGTCTGCGACCGCTTTGCATCTACCTCACCTCCTGTCCTTCTTTCCTCCCTTCCTGCCTCCCTTCCTTCCTTTCATCTCCCTTCCTTCCTTTCTTCCACCTCTTTGCCCCTTTCATTTATTTGCAAAAGTCTCTCACCCTATTTCCTCTTATCTGTCATTTTCTTTGGGTTTCTCCTATAAGGGAACCGTGCCATATTTAAGTGTGTGAGTTTGGCTTCTTTCATTTAACATCAAGGTCTCAAAGCTCATCAGTTTTCCTACAAATGACTGAAGTTTATCATTCTTTAGGACAGAGTACTACTCCATTGTGTATAAATACTGTATAGCATTTTCTTTATCATTAGTTTGTTGACGGACATATAGGCTTCTTTTGAGCTATTATGAGTTTAGCTGCTATAAACATAGGTATATAATATCACTATACTAAAAAGTCTAACTCAGAAAGATACATAGAAAGAGAATAACTGGTTTGAGTGAAATATCTATCTTTTGAATTTTTTCTGTTTTGAACTTTTATTGAGTTGTTTGAAATCTTTATATATTCTTATTTCTAGTCTCTTGTCAAGTGTAGAATTTGGAAATATTTTCTCCAATTCTATTGATGTTGTAGAAAAATGATAACTCTATTTGCCCACTTAAGCTTTTCTTTCCTGTACTTTTGAGGTTTGCATAGATCAATTTTAGTTTGCTGTAGTGCCATTTTTGTCTATTTTAGCCCTGTGTTTCCGTAGGGAAACACAGGGTCTTATCCAAAAAATTCTTCTTTTTCAGTGTCATAAAACATTTACCATATGCTTTTCTCTACTAACATCATAGTTTCAGGCACTTATATTTAAGCTATCAATCCTTGTTAGTAACTTATAAAAGATAGGCTTCTAGTATATTTTTTCTGCATGAGGTATACATGTTTTTTTATTGTCCTTTCTCCTTCTCTTCTTCTTAGCATCTTTGTTTGAACATGCATGGGTTTTCGTCTAGCTTTTTCATTCCAGGCTACTGTGCTACTTGTTTTACACCAATCCCATGCTGATTTAGCTAGTACAGCTTTGTAGTACTTTTGAAGTCAGGTGGTATAATGCCTATGATTTTGTGCTTTCAGTTATTTTCAAGTCTGTTTTACACAAAACGAGTATGTTCCTTCTTCCTAAACAAATAATAATAATGGATTCCTCTGAAATGCGTACCCTGTAGTTTGGAACTTCAGGACCCAGATGTGAGTCATTCACATTCTAGCTCTTCCATAAGCATTGAAAAACAGTAAGCTACCAACATCAGTAAAATGCAAAATACAAAATCAAGATCACCCAGTTATCACGTGGCTAAAAGCTTCTTGAGACAGTTTAATTCTTTGAGTGTATTATTTAGACTTAGCTGACCCCTCCTTTTTTAACTTTAATGACTGTTTATTTGAGTTAACTGGTCATTGCATTTTAGAACTGGTAACAGCAAAAATACCTCTTGATAGTTCTTAGTTTAATTAATGCATTTGAGTATATTTATAGGTCCATCAGGCTCCAAATCTGGAAATTTGATATTAAGCCACAGCCGAAGACTTCACTAGAGTGTAATGTAATTGTATCCTCTACTTAGGTATCTATTCATCAGAAGATTTAAATGTGTTTTAGGAAAACTCAGGTGATGGAGGACCCCTCAATAATGCGTCTTTTATAAAGCACAGAAAAATCTAAAACTGTGATCCTTAGCTTCTGCTAAGGAGGTGGTAGAAGTAATTGTGGAGTGTTTTCTTTGGGCCCTTAAATCTGTAGCCACTCGGTGTAAGTATCTTTCAGATGGTAATAGTAATAAGCCAAGGTTACAGAAATTGAAATGACTTAAACAGTACATTGAATGAGAAAGCACAAGCATATATCTTTGGTTTAATCTCAGTTTAGATGGTGAGTGTGAGCAATGGCCAGTTATCATCCTTTTTATCCTTATTAAAGTGTCTTATGATTAAATATCATGATCAAAGTTCCTTAATTTACTGTATATCATCATCCTTTATCTAAGTAAGGTTCCTTCCTCCATCCTTCTTTCCCGCCTTTTTTTCTCTTCTCTCCTCTTTCTCTTCATCGTTCTTTGCCTCTTCCTCCCAGTCTAAGTTTCTTTCCAAATGTACCCTAATGAGATTTTATTTGTCATTTCTAGATTACACAGAAGGGAGCATATAATTTAAGACATGACATCTTTATAATTTCCATTTCAATTCTCATAGGGATGTCTATTTTATTTAGATCATGTGTAAATCTATGTAGCACAGTGATAAACGTGTTGCCCTGTTTCTGAAATTACAAGTACTTCCTTCATGCAACTATATTATTTGCATTATATTTTTACCAAAAATTTTTATCAAAAATCTCTATCAAGTTTAACACATTTTCCTTTGTTCTGTGGTATAATATAAATTTAATTATAAATATTAGATCTAGTAATTATTTCCTCCATCAGCATATGCAATGTTTCTGTTATTGTTTAATCTAGCCATCTATTTATTAGAGGAAAGAAATGGGCTTACTGACTTTTGCAGAGTCCTGAATTAGAGTGTGAATAAGACACACTTTAGAGTCACAAATAAATTCAACTGAATAGCATTCAGAGTATATTTTTAAAATATGGAAATAAAAAGAGAAACAAACCTCCCCAAATCACAAAATTGTGTACAAATTGCTAAAACAAAACCTGAAAGTAGACAGAGTATAGAGAAGACAGAATGAAAGGATGGAGGACTTTTGAACAGAGAATCGGACACTAGAACAAAATAGCAGAGCGTGTTTCCCATGCTGTGGAGAAGGATGTTGTCTTATTTGTCTTTCAATGCAGCACCTATGTGGGACTTTGGGCCTGATCGAGCTATACGATTGTTTGATTCTGGAGGAAGCCCAGCGAGATGATAGCAGGACCCGTGTCTCCGCGGAAAGCCGCTGGGACAGCACTAGATGCTTTGCTGAGATATGCCCGAAGGAATGATGAGAGGATGGCTGAGTGAAGTCTCATTCCTGTGATAATTAAGTCGTGTGTCCTCCCTAATCCTGTTTATTATTCCTCCTATTGGCCTGTTGCTGTCTTTCTTCTTTCTCAACAAAAGGTTACCTATGGAAAATGGTAGTGGGGCCTCAGTGCAAGAGGTGGAAGCCCCCTGATCCCGTAACTTTGCCTCTCTTGTTTTTCTTTCCATCAGCAGGTACCTCGTTCTCGGCACCTGTCATCCCAGACAGAGACTGACTCTACATCAGTACAGTGCCAATGGGAAAAAAATTGTTAACTGAAATTTTAAAATGAATGAAATTATTTTTAAAAAACTGAGATAAAATGAGAACCTTTTAGACAAATACATTGAAAATTTATCAGCATCAGCACTGAAACATAAGAAATGATAAAAGTACTTTTCCAGCCAAAAAGAAACATTGCCCAAGAGAAATGTGTAGGCAGAGCAGGAAGGGAAAGGTCATTTGAATTCAAAAATAAAGGTGTGAGCATGACAATGTCAGGAGAATTTTCAAATACAATTAGCTTTTTACACCCCAAAATATTTTGAAGTGGGAATTTTAAAGGTATATAGAAGAGATGTAAAAATAGTAGCACAAAAATAGAATACAGAGAAAAGTACTACATATACTGGTGTAAGATTTTCAGACGTATGCAGGGCGACCAGAGCGAAATCCAAAGCACTGGAAAGGACGTGGAAAGGAAGGAGGAAATGGAAAACGGTAGGGGGTGTGGCATTATGTAGGATGCCGGAAATAGAAACTCATTTGCATGAAGTGAACGGCAGGAAGCACACATATGAATAATGACGTGTAAGAAGACTAAGTCTAGTAGGGCTTTTAAATTTAAGAAAGTATATTTTCAACTGTGGAGAAACTAAATATAATAAAATTCATAATCAAACTTGTAGAAAGAGGCTAGCTAGGAGGCCGGTGTGCACGAATAACTGTCTGTCCCTTTGTCTCTATAAGGTTGAAATGATATCTGCCTGAATGTGCAGTATAAGTGTATAATACTTTAT
Source organism: Dinomys branickii (assembly GCA_004027595.1). Classification (NCBI taxonomy): domain Eukaryota; kingdom Metazoa; phylum Chordata; class Mammalia; order Rodentia; family Dinomyidae; genus Dinomys; species Dinomys branickii. The sequence goes on from PVLD010017220.1 coordinate 19,211, forward strand.
TCTGCAAGGGGCTTCTTCAGTGATTGGTAGACATGATCCCTAATAGAAAAATTAGAGAACCAGACTCATGACTATAAGAATCAGTAATTTAACATATCTAGAGACAATTTTCTTCATGGTAAAAACTAAACAAATAAACAAGAGCCAGCAAATAAACACCCCTATAAATCAAGAATGAACAGACATGCATTATGGTTCTCTAAAGAAAATGAACCAATAAGGAAAAGAAAAAAATTATATATATATATATATAATGATGTAGGGAGATTTTGTGAGACAGGCTTAGCGCATCAGCAGAAGAGTTCGCAGAAGCCACCTCTGCTCTGAGGATCCAGAGGACTCAGAAAATGAGTAGCAGAGAAGAATCCAAGGGATCAGCGATGCAGTGCCCATCCCAGGTCGGAGGCCTAGAAGTCACTGAAGTCATCACTGTGAGTCTGCACTGGGAGCCGAGAAACTGGACACCAGGAGAGTGATGTCCAGAGACCATGGCAACAAGGATGTACTTGCTCCAGAAGTGGGGAACACTTCAAAATGCCACAGCACTTTCTTTTTCTTTTTTATTTATTCTATCAGGCTTCAAAACTCTTGTCTTTCCCTCACAGTTTGTGGGCCTGCTAAGCACTTTTACTCAGTCAAATCCACACAACACAATGGTTCTCTGTCTATCTGTCTGTCTGTCTGTCTGTCTATCATCTATATATATCCATTATATAGAGAAATACAGAAAGGCAGAGAGAGAGAGAGAGAGAAATTTAAATACATGGGTTTTTTAATAAAATTCACTAACAATATGAAGTATACACTTATTATGCAGAGTTGAACAATTAAAAAGCAACCAATTATAGTCTTTATTTGTCCTCAAATTTCTCTGTATTTTACTAATAAAATTGTTTTCACTTTCATAAAACTGAAACAAAAACATATTTTATTTGAAATCTTCATTTGTCAAAGTAAGGTAATCTGACTTGGGGAAATCTAATTAAAAATAACATTAGGTACTGCTATATTGTAATACTAGTGCTCATATGAGGGAAGAAGGGTTTTATCTTTAGAAAGGCTTTCTGTTAGATGTTGCAGAGTTTCCAAAACTACTTATTGAATGGACACATAATAAGTGCTTCTTCCATGAATATACGATATGCACATCTCAGGATGGTGAGAATAGTTTTCATAGTTTAGCTTCTGCCACATTTGCAAATAATGCAGTAAGAAAAAACAAGCTTTGTATTTGTAAATAAATGTGATATGGCTTGGAATTCTAGATGTCCTGCTCCAGGCTTGCTTAAATTAGCCAGATTCACACAATGAAACTTCAGTTCATTTTCCCACTGTATAGCTATGAGATTAGGTAAACCATGAGAGAATTCTAAGCAAAGTACTGCTACATATGTAACTTCCAGAAATGAAATCCTCCCAGCATCTGAAATGTCCAAGCCAAATACAGTATGTCTAGTTTATCAGCAATTTTATATATAATGTATAAGTCATTTATCTTCTTCCTAGGACATGATTTCTGACCTCCACAATTTAAAGGAGAATTCTAATTTGTAGTTATGGGGAATTCAGCCTTGGCCAACAGCCTCCCAGGCAAGAACATCATGTTAGAAGGTTGTGATGAACCACAGGTGCTTAATACATGGAGGCCAGAAAACAGAACAGGAGAAGTAGGTCAGAGAGGTAGGGGCAAAAGGATCAATATAGAATCAGTGGCGTTTTTCTTGAAGTGGTTCTGTTCATTGCTTATAGCCTTTATAAGCTGACATTCTATGTTCCTAGCTTCTCCAACTAGCTGTTTTAACTCTCATAGCTTTATTTATTACTCCTAGGAGGAAACTGTCTTGTCTCCTGGCCTTCTGAAATATGGATAGGAACTTCCATGACTCAACAAGACTGCATTCTGATGTCTGTAAAATAAATACAGACACCAAGGTATACCAACAGTTCAAGCAATAGCTAGGCCCTCTTGCACCATGGCTAAGGAGCCCTTTGAGTAACTGAATGGTTGAACACTGTGAAATAAATCCCCAGGACAAAATTTCTTAGGTGATCCTTCTCGGGCAGGGAGCCCAGGAGTCCCCTCTTAAAGGAAAGCTTTACAGTTTTGTATTCATGAGCATGTAAAGGGCGGGGTCTTGCTGATTCCTGAGATACCTTCAAATTATCTCTCTTACTATGCTGATGTAACATCCATGGATTATGCTACTGCTAATATTTTCGCCATTTGTAGTCTCAATTACTCCAGCTTTGCAGGTGCTTCCTGTCTGATAACATTGAAAAGTATTTACATCTACTTACTTCTGGTTCTCATGGTGATATGATTAAAAGTATCCAGAGGTACCCATGCCACAGCCTGAATGTTGAGGTGCTTTGAAATTTCCTTTGCCAGAAATATTTATCCATCACCCTTAATCTTCATCTAATGCAAAGTCTCAAAAATGTTGTAAAAAAAGGATACTTTTTCCCATTATGTAATACATATAACCTCTAGTATACCTGCAAGTGGAGTATTTATTCCTAATAGAAACCTTTTGAATCTGGCCCTCAGTGTCTGTATTCCTCTCAGAACTCTGTTCTTACCTCTGACCAGAGTCTCTTACCAAGTTCTCTGTACAGCAATCAAGTTCTCTTTACAGCAATCTCAGACTTCTCTAGCCCACATCTACAAACCTTTTCATATTCCTCCTACAAATAAGTCCTGAAAGCTCTAAACCACATGGTCATGGCGATGTACAGTTGTAGGAATTGTCACTCTTTTCTGGTACCCAAGTCTGTCTTAATTATTTTCTCATTTTTAGGACAAAACCTATAGCTTAAAGGAGAAGTAAATTTTGGCTCATACTTTCAGTCCAGTTCTTCTGGCTGGCCAAAGCAGAAACAGGAGGGCTGAGAGCCACACTGGAGGAAAAGACGTTCAACCACGGCATGCAGATAGCAGACAGAGAAGGGAGGCGCTGGCTGTAAGAAGACACCCCTGTAGCTACCTCTCCCAGTCACCCACCCGCTACCAGCCCCAAGCTTCTAATAGCACATTCTTCTCATGAACACGTGACCGGAAGAATCCATGTGGATGAGCACTGTGCCCCTACAACCCAACTGCTTTCCAAACAATGATGCTGGGAGGGGCCGTTTTTCATGACATACCTACATTTGTAACCCTACTTTCTTTTGGAGCTGTTTCAAGTTAATGTTATCCAATCTACAATTTATCTCAGAGATAGCTTCTGGAGATTCATCTCTGTAGAAGTTAATAATATATCTGGTCTTAGAAAACAGAAGACAAAACTAGATTTTGCAGTTACGAAGCTGTCCAGATTAAATGAAGACTTCCCTCATTAATAATTAGTAAAATGAAGACATTACCTGAGACTCTAATTACAATACATCTTATTAATGATGGACTGGAATGCTTTCCCATGGTAATTATACTAATATGCATGTTGTATTAATAATTTCAAAATGGACACATTTAAATGTGCCTATAGTCCTAACACTCAGGAAGCTGAGGCAAGAAGATCATACAAGCCTGAGTATTCAAGAAAAACTTCAGCAACATAGTGAGGCCCTGTCTTAGAAACAAAAATAGGGGCTGGGGATATAGCTCAGTTGAATAAGCACTTGCCTGACAAGTGCAAGGTCCTGAGTTCGATCTCCGGTACCACAAAAAAAAAAAAAAAAAAAAAAAAGAAACAAAAATAAAAAAACTATTGGCCACTACCTATAATCACCAGTTATTCTAGGAATGTAAGATAGGAGAATAGTGGTGTTTGAGCCCAGCCTGAGAAGCTTAGTGACTTAGTGAGATCCCCCCAAAAATTTAAAATTGAAGCAAAAATAGTTTATGTGTGTGTGTGTGTATATATATATATATACACACACACACACACACACACACACATACATACATACATATATATATATAATATATATGCAATAACAGATATGAAGACTCTGGAATTTAATTACTATTGCAAAATATCTTCAATAAATATGTAATAAATGGCTAATAGGAGTAACAGGAGACTGAGCAGAAGATTCTGGCTGTGATGTCCGTGCACTCTCTTTGCCATAATACAAAAAGCACTAATTTTGGACAGTAAAGAAAATGCGCCCTAAAGCATAGGAGTTGAATGTAATAATGTCAGGAACCTAAAGAATAAAACTCAACCTACAATTTATGTACATCTTATTTGCCATCTAGAAATTGTTTGGAAACCTAGATTTCCAATGTCCACATTGGGGGAAAATTTTTAAACCAACTCAAGAGCTACTACTCCCAAAGTCAGAGATTGATAGCACATTTCTAGATTCCAAGTTGCTGGGGTATGGATTCTAATCATAGTTTTTGAATCCCCAGTCTGATTGCTGAGGAGTCAAGTAGATGCCAGTGAATAATTATTTGGTACTTCAAACTCAACGCATAGCTGCCTGTCTGAGGTCAGTTGTTTTTTTTTTTTTTTTCTCCCTTCTAGGGTGTACTAAATATGCATTGAATGTGTGGTACTTGACAAAAACTTTCTATGTCTCTGTTATTCAAGATATCAGAAACACTTTGTGTTCTCTTTAATTAACAACATCATTTACAGTTTTACCTCCGGTTATGTTGATTCTCTTTCCCTCTTTAAAATAATGTAGTGAAGACATCCACACCATCTTAATATCTTACAGAACATTTAGGGGGGTCTTCACTATGGCAAAACCATGGTAGCGCCTTCGTAAGGCACATGTTCTGTGGATGGTAGTAGATTAAACCTTTGACGATTAAGGAGTCAGGCACATCTATTCAGATTTTAGTGGTTAGTGGTTAGGAGCATGCTAGATCATCCTCACCAACGCAAAAGATGAATTATCTTAACTTGAACTTTATACTGCAAAAAAGAAAAAAAAATCAAAACACTTGGTCCATCTCCTTGGGTTCTGGAGAGGATATAGTCCACCCCGACGTATAAGACTGCCAACTACAACCTGTTGCATGAAAATGTTGTTAATTTTGAATGTAGCCCAAAACAGGATTGGTTGCTTCATCAAGTATTTTAGACTCTTGGTGGGTAGGACCCAGCATTCCTTGCAGAGTTTGATGTATATGTAGTAGGAAATTAGCCATGCAGAGTGACTCAGCAGGAGAATCGCAATGCAAGACCTGGAGGAAGTCTATGCCATCAGTTTCATGAATAAAGTATTCTGAAAAACAACTCACTTCTAATGTGCTATCTGCTCTCAGGAAGGATGGTTATCTTAGTGAAAAGAACAAGTAATCATGCAGCTGACACTGTTCATCATAAATTTAGTTGTGTAAAATCCATCAAGTCATACTATGGTTCAGCAGTAAGGGAGTGCAAAACAGATGTGATAATTCCACCATAAGAACAAGTAGCAGAGGTCACAGCAGGAGATTCAGAATCTTATAGCATTCTTTACAGTGTCTGTCTTTGAGTTTAAGGAGGGAGAGAAGTTCATGTTTAGTTCACAGGTGAGTGGCTTTGATGTGTCAATTAAGTCAAGACCTGAATTGCAGCTATGTTACTCTGTCTCCTGTTGATTTTCTTGGTATAAAGTGAGAGCAAAATTTATCCAAATAGAGTGAGTTTCATGAAGAAACATAATCATTCTCATGTGTGTGTGAACAGAGAAGTGCGATGAGGTCCAGTATGAAATCATGAATTATAAAGAAGAGTCAATCAGTGGATCAGGTTGCTTGAAGATTGGAAAATTGATGCTAAGGAACTCTTGGATATTGCTTCTTGGCCTTTTGGCTAAGATCAAGTGTAGGAATTCTTAGACAGGTGATGAAGATGGACATATGGGAGTAGGCAAAAATGTGAAGGAATTGTATTACATGCCCACCAAAGCCCATTTAGTAAAGAAAGGGCAGGAAACAATAAAATAGGAGGTGGATACCAGCCAGCCTGGGAATCAACCATTCTGTTATCTTCATAACAGGCATATGAATACATGGATGCACCTCATAGTATGGACAACTACTGACTAGAATTATCTACCTATTGGTGGTACAAAATGCTTGGGTACCCTTATGGAACCATATTTCAAAGAGAGAAATTGGACTTTTGCATACAATTTTACTTTAGTAAGCCTCTTCAGTTTTGGAAGGCACAGTGACCTTTTCTCCTCATGGGAATGGGTCTTAGATCTACCAGGGTAGACTGGTACAAAACGTTGCATCCAATAAAAAGATCTACTTGACACAAATGAAGTGTGGGAGAGGAGCCATGACCGTGATATTAACCCATCTTATCACTCGCCATGCAATTCAGCAGCTGCTATGGTAACAGGAGACGATACTGTGTATTGCTGGCAAAGGTACGGTATTCCTACAGAGATACCGCTCTTCAAAGATGAGGAAGCCACCACCTAGGAAGCAGTACATATAATCCCCAGAGAGCATGTATAATATGCTCTGCCCCAAGTGGGAGTAAAACATGGGTTTAGCTGTACGCACCAGTGCTCTTTGTGTTGTCTTGATTAGGTGTATGCTACTCTCGCTTTTGATTATAGTCTAGATTTAAAATTTAAGGTTACCATTAAGAAACAAATTTTGATCCACATCAGTTAATCACCAGACATAATGGGATGTTTTCCCCACTATGTGGCCTGAGGGCAGGAGCCCATCCTGCTCCTGTGTTCATTGGTGTATCCACCCACGGGAGAGTTCAGTAGCTAAATGTGGTGTTAGGTGGTGGCACTGGCTGGAGGTGCGTCACTTCGCACATGAGCTGAGAGCCTGTATTCTTGTCCTGAGCCCCTCCCTTATCCCTTATGCTTCCTGGCCATCGTGGGTTGGGCAGCTCCCCTCCTGTATACCCAGCTGCCATGCCATCTCTGCTTTGGGGAGAACCACCCATGGACTGAACCCAGCGAAAGTAAACCCCCACTGCTTTAGACTGCTAGTATCCATTATTTAGCTTCAGTGAGGGGGAGCTGACTAATGTCCCTGTGGGCTCCCTGTCTCACAGACAAGATCAAAATGAATTTAATGTCTTGGATCTTGATGGTTTCCAAAAGGATTGTGAATTAGTCGGAGGATCCCAGTGCGGTGATGTTCAGGGCGGGATATTCCGGGGTAGATTGCATATGAGTGCTGTGAGTGTGTGAATGGATCAGTTCTTTTAGGGATTTAGACCTCAGCGTGTTTCTAGGAAGGAGATTTGTGATGAAGGCCAGCTCTCTCTCTCATCTCAGCCAATGTGATGCGAGCGTCTTTGATACACTGTCTGACATCATAATGCTCTGCATTCCTATCACCCCAGAAACAGTAGTGGGCAAGAGACCACGGAGGGAGACCTTGGAAAGCAGGAACCAAAGTAAGGTTTCTCCTTTAAGGGGATTTGCTCAGGAATTTTTCAAGGCAGTGAAGAATTACCATGCAAATCAAGTCTGAGGAATGCTGATGAACTTAGTTTAGATTTTCAGATAAATAGAAAAGAAATAATCCCACATTTACTTTTCAAATTAACATTCAATTGTATAAAATTCAAAATATTACACAAAGCAAACAGACAAGTATGAGAAGGGTTACAGTGAAAATGTAGAATAGAAAGATGATAGAAACATTGTTTAAAATTGTATGTATCAAATATAGGTCCAATGTTATATTATTTCTCTTTAAAAACATGTTTTATGAAGCTAAATTACTTACTAAGGTTTAAAAATATAATCTTTTTAAAAATAATAATCTTTTACATATTTCCCATATTTTGTTTTGGAGACAGGGTCTTGCTATGCAATTCAGGGTGGCCTTGAACTCACTATGGAGTCCTGGCTGGCCTCTAATTCATGGCAGTCCTCTTGCCTCAGCCTCCCAAGTGCCGGAATTATTGGTGTAAGCCACCATGCCAAGCACTTCTCATATTCTGAAAGAAATGAAGAAGAAAAATCTACCTTACATTCCAGAAAGTAGAAACTATTCATTCTATTGTATAATAAAAATCAGCTTAATGGAATCATCCTCATTATGGGTTGCCTTTGAGGGTTACAATTAAAATTGTTTAAAATAGGCTTTTCTTGATACATGTCACATAAACGGGGTCTCAGCACAAAGGAATAAAATATGAATAAACCCAGCTTTTGCGTGTAAATTCCCTATTCTTTCACTGAAGGGAGCTCAATATTGCAAAATCACAACAGAAATAAAGTGAAGGCAGTGTAAGCAGTTGTTGAAGGGAAGCTGAACTGAACGAGGGGATAGTGAAAGACTGTTGGAAACCACAGCACGGACTGAGAGGAGACCAGGTGCTGAAAAAGTGCTGGTGTCAGAAAGGCCATGTAAATTATTTGAGCACAGCTAAATATAAAGAAAATGATGCAAGATGAGCTACACTAGTAAATGCTAGTAAATGTTAATAAAGAGGAATATTATTCTTACCTGGATTAATTAGATGAGAATTGCAAGTGTTGATTGTGTTTTAGTGTTTTGCAATAAAACAAAGGAAAGAAAATCAAAGGTTATAAAAAAGAAAATTTCAGTTGGTTCCTTGAAGCAAAGGTGAAGAGGATCAAAGTAATTAAAAATATACCTTTAACTTCTTTAGCTTTGTAATCAAGGGAAAGCTCAGACCTGTTTTCCTTTCCTTATGTTAAACATGCTGCAAATGTGTGTGCCTTTTCTTACTCTGTGGGAAAAACAATATTGAGAAGTGGCAAATATGCTTTAATTTCTTCCTTTAGGAACTATTTCTCCAGTAAAATAAATAATAAACCCACCAAAATGAGTCACATATCAAAATTAACAAACCCTCCATCAAGATTCCTGTAAGACCCACACTTGCTGTGTCCAACAATGCAAAGTTACTACAGAGTGAGTAATGCCAAGGCCCAAGCTCCCACTTGCAAATTTCACCACAAAATCACAGTTTTCGTCATGGGACCCTGCTGGTTTCACCTGCATTACATTTAATATACAAAGGTTTAATAAATTCGGTTTTGATTGTTAAATAGGTTTTTCTGTTATAGGGACTACATGCTTGACAATACTGAAGCTGGGTAAATGATCTTTCTAGTAACTTTGTTAACCAAACAACTGGCTATAAAAATAATTAGAAAATAAGAAGACAACCCAAACCATGTTTCATGTAATCGTTCATGTTATTTAACAGTTTTTCAAGACCCAAAAAGTTACTAAGGCTGTACATCATTTAAAAATATGAATTTCTTCAATATATACATCACCTTTAGGAAATGAGACAAAGATAACAAACATAAAATATAAAAGTGATGAAAGGGAAAAAATAAAACCCTTATAGATATGGCTGCTTATATGTAGAAAGATTTCCAAGACTACTACCTTACTTTTTATAACCTCTGCAATTAACATACATAGATATCATATGTTATTGTAAAAGCATATTTTAAATTTTATACTTTGCATGATAGTTATATTAGTCCTATTTTAGTTGCTGTAATTAATTACCTAAAAGAAGCAAGCTTTATAAAGAAAACAGGTTTCTTTAGTTAAACTTTTCAGTTCTGAGAGTCAAAACACCAATGTGGAAGTTCTGTAAGGGCTACCCACGTCTGCACTGTCCTGCAGCAGATGGTGATGGTGCCCGTAGGAGAGAAAGGGAGATCACATCTCCCCACAGAAATAAAGTCCTGTACTTCCTCCAAGGCCATCACCCCAGTGGACCTAGTCATGTTCACTGACCCAGTCTTAGCCACTTTTCTCCTCAACAGGACAAAGTATCTGTCATTCATAATTTAAAGGAGAAGATATTTATTTGGGTTTATGATTATAAACCACGATGGGCTGGTTTCTAGGCAGAAAATGGCAAGGCGGAGGCGCACTGAGGAGGGAAATCTGCTCATGTCATGGTGGCCAGGAAGCACAAAAGGTAAAGAGAAGCATGGGATGGAACAAACCCTCCCAAGTCACCCCCACACCCCACCCAGGGACTTGCCTCTTCCAATCAGACCCTACTTCCAAACAGCAACCCAGCTATTGCATCCCCATGGATCAACCACCTTCCAAAAGTACAGCGCATGAACACATGAGTCCTTGGAACATTCTCAATCTGAAATGCAACAGGCCCCAATCCGTATTTCCAGTCCTTGTCTTACTGGCATGTTGATGAGGACCACTCCAGCACCTGATTCTTTCAGAAGACAAATTCCTATCATCCTCAAACCAAAGCATCAGATGAAGGGATTCTAAGAGGAAAGAGCACTTGAGTGGAAGGAAAAGAGACAATCATCGAGTCACAGTCTGTGCCACTTCAAAGCCAGTTATTCTAGAAATTTTAATTACCCAAATCACTTAGCATCTTCAGTCTGAGGAAATCAGCATGTCCATCAGGAAGAATGAGTAGTAGAATGTTAATGAAAGCTGCCTAAACTGACTCACATCATAAACGCTCCTCGTTTGTCGATATTTTCACATTATAAAATTGCTTATTTTTTATTTTTGTCATGTGAAATATATTTAACATGATAGTGTGGGGGAAACAGTAGCTGCCAAATTGAGATGAACTTCTGGTATCATGCAAGAAAGCTGTTTGGGGGACTTAAGTTCCACTGCAGCAGGGAATGCTTTATTTCATTCCACTGCTTTCCCACTACAATATTACACGCCTTCTAATAGTTCTTTCTGGGTTCGCTTCTATCCATACACCTTCAGGGTGCTGCTCATCTGCTAACGAGCCTGCTCCAGTTCAAATCCCTGGGTCCCCCATCTGGATTGCTTGCATAAGTAGCATCATCCATTTCTGGAATATTCACTAGAACTCACAAACTATGAGTGAGACCCTAAGGTGGATTAATTGGTTCACTTGTTGTTTAATAAATTGTGGTCAGGATATTTAAAACAGAAGTTGTGACTGTAGGAATTACAGTGTGATAAATTAAAATAAGCAGCCATGTAAGTTCTTTCTATCAGCAGGTGTAATGTACAAAACATCACGTAGAATTTCAGCAGATTCGAAAATCTGATCACTGGACAGAATTTTTAACATTTTTTTCCACTTGAAAAATATTTTATATACTGTTTTAAATTTTGTGGATTTTTGCATGCTTTCTGAATCTAACTCTCTTTAGTCTTCCTGATACCTTGATTTTTTATTTAGTTTGAAAAACATCTAATGCCTAGCAAATAAAATTAAATAAAAGTATTAAATATCAAGTATGAACATGTAATCTTGGGATTATGTTTTCAGTTATATTACAGATGAGATCTCTAGAGGATGTAAGGAGAAAGTGGAGAAGAGGAACATTTAAAAATATATCTCTGAGCTAACTACACAAATGGAACACTCGGATTCAAAACTAAAATACCTAACACACAGAACCGAACAAAAACGAGACAGCAACTTGCAATAGAGAAGTGGTGCATGCCTTTCCTCCTAACACTAGAGACACCTCTACAGGACGGTCATGAGTTTGAGGCCAGCTTGGGCTACACATACTGAGATCAAGCCAATCTAGCCTACACAATAAGAACCTTTTGCAAAAAGAGAAAAAGACACAGGTTCCTAAACTTAGAAAGAAAATTAATGTTTATCCCTGGGGATTTTTGATGAAATATATTGACTTTAAATGGATGATGTATAAACATGCAGCTTGAAAATCACAAGTCATGAATGCTGAGTCAAAGCATCTTAGAGTCTAGTGTACACATGCATGGAGAGTGCTACAAATAGCCCAAACTTCATTTTAAGATGATAGAAACAAATCCTTCTCCATTGTGAGCCAGAAAAAACATCTCATATATCTCAGCTCAGTATCAAAGATGAAAAAGAAAAAAATTCTTCTAAGAATTTACTTTTAAAACTTGTTCTGTTATAGCATCCTGTCCATTTTCAAGTATGTTTCTACTTTAAAATTTTTTTGAGAATTTTTAGGCCTATAGAAAATATGCAAAAAAAAAAAACCCTGTCTTCTTGACACAACAGCCTACATCCAGGACTCACAGAGTTCTCCGAGTTCAAAAATGACCTTAAGTTTAAAACAATCAGGAATAATAGCATGCACAATAAAAATCAAGAAAAATAAAAAAACAGGGCTGAGACATGAAACCTAGAAAGGATAGCAGATCTTTGAAGGAAAAATTACTAAAAGAATAGTGAGCACTATATGGACAAGTATTCTCCGGTACTTGAAAAGCTACTTTGTGGTGGTCCTGAAAAGGAGGAACTCGGGTTTGTTTTGGTACTGCCAGGTGCACTGCATGACGTTCTGCTTTCCCTTCACCACTGTCCTTTAGGGAAGTCCTGGGAAGGGGTTCTAGTGCTGCAGCTCTACTTGCAGGTGATACCTGTATAATGTACAGAACCTCCTGCAAGCCAGGCACTAGTTTTCTCCCCTGACAGCTGATACAGCATACTCCCCATGGGGCAATATGTGCATGCTGGGTTAAGCGATATTGCAGCAGTAGGAGCCCGGAGCATCTGGGTGACTTCTTCGGGGAACTTGCTCGTACCCTCTGGGCATGCTCTGGCTCCATCACATATATAGCCCTTGCATTTAATGGTGGACTGTGGCTGTGCACGTCCAACCTTATGACTCGGTAGATCAGATAATACCCAGCTTGCAATGGGCAACTCCATTTGCATGGCGACTTGATGACTGATGGTCATGAGGAAATGACTAAGGCCACTTATAAACGTGGACCAAGGAGTACATGGCTACCTAAAAGATTAATAGTAAAATAAACCCAATGCTTTGGATCAAGGCAATGGAAAATGTCCTGAGCACATTTGAAAAAAAGTGACTAGACATTGGCTCCACCTGTAGGGTGCTGCTTTTTCAGGCACAATGAATGCAAGAGTTGTGGGATCATGGATTATTCTATGTTTCAGTGGAAGGCTTTGTTGGCTTAGGATTGCGCCTCTGAGAGGGCGATTTGTGAGGTTCTGAGGGTGAAGCAGGAGGTGCAGTGAAGACCCCGGAATGTCGGAGATGCCAGAAACATGGAACACCTGCTGAGGAGTCTGTTAGTGCTGCCAGCCCATGACAGAGATCCTGTAAGATACAGTCAGCAAGGCCATAGGAGCAGGACGGCCTGAGCCCTTTGGATTTTATTTCTTCATAACATGTCACTGGCCCTGGTCAAGGAGCTATGGAATTTGGTGTTGTTCGTGATGGATTTGGGTCTTATTGTAGTCTGGTTCCTTTCTATAGAAAGTCTATTTCTTCTTTTTGGAACAGAAACATTTACCGAGTGCCCGATATGTTGGATATGTTCATATTTCTTTTTGGTGTTATACCAGGCTTTTTTTTTTTTTTTTTTTGGCGGTACTGGGGATCGAACTCAGGACCCTGCACTTGCTAGGCAGGCGCTTATTCCACTGAGCTATATCCCCAGCTCCTCTTTTTGGTGTTATAGTGGATCATAGTTAAGAGTTTGCCTTGAATCACCAAGAAGAATTTGGACTTGGACTTTTAAGCAACACTATAATTGTTAAACGGATTGATGCAATTTGCACATTGACAGAGACATGAAAATTTGGTGTCCAGGACTGAAATAGTATATTATACTCTAAAATGTTCCTCCAAATTCACAACTGTTTGGAGCAGGGCAATTTGAAAGGTGATTGGATCATGAGGGTATTGGTATGACCATGAGGGTATCGCTATGTAAAATTTATTGCTGAGTGTACTGTTAGGAGGTACAGCTTATGTAAAAGAGGCAGTTGAGTTGGGCTATGATCTGAAAGGGTACGTTCTCATCCCTAACTCTTGTCCCTCTCACTGTGTTCTGGTTGATGTGAGATTCCTTTACTGTACGTTTTACCATGCCATTTCTGCATTGGAACCAGCCAACCATGGACTGACACAACCATCTGAAAACATATGTGAAAATAAATCTCTCCTCCTTAAATTGGGTGCATTCATTTTTGTTTGAACAAAGGGAAATGACTCATGCATTGACACTGCACTCTTTTGATAAATTAGTCTTTAAAGATTAGACTGGATATGTCTATATATAAAGTGGAAACTCCTCATTGTTTTGATATTTAACTTTTTATTTAGATATTACATTAAATAAAGTAATATTTAAATATTAAAACATATAATGACATATATACATAAGTATTTCCACAATCAGGAGAAAATATATTTACACTTAATATAGTTCAGTCTACTTCCATATTTCGGCTAAATTGCAATTCTACTAATGCATTATAATTAAGAAATCTATCATGAGTACATTTTTGTTGTTTACCATATAAACTGTATCTATTTGGAATATTTTTCCTTCAGTATTTTAGAACACAGTGATTCTAGCTACTCATCAGTTCTGTATTAGGGCATGAAAGGAAGGTAGTTAAGATTTCTTTCTGAAATGTAATTCATTAGTATTTTTGTAACATGCAATGTAATTAACATTCTTTGAACATTACTTGAAAGTTAAATATATGTATATCAGTCTGACTAACTACAGTATATTCTTTACTGTTAGCTACACCATGTGCTCTGGGCATTAAATAAATGTAGCAAAAGTTAGAATTACTTTTTGTAACATAAAAGTAATTAGTTTAAAATTTATTTTTCTTCAGTGTAATTACTGACTCTTCAACTAATATAATTCTTTGTCTCTTCAGTAATGAGCTTGTCTTATCTTCTGGAAATTTTTATGTCACACTTTCACAAAGGAATAGAGAATTGAACAGCAGAGGCAACTATGTATATCTAGGTTCATATTAAGAAATTTTTTTTTATTTTTATAAACCCAAATTAAGTATGATATGAACAAAGAGGAAATTTGCCTAACTCTGTCTAAAGGCCAACAGTCCATTGAAAAATACACCAAGCATCTCACCAGCACCACTATAACCCAATCATCTTCCAAATGTGCTGCTTCCATTTAGTTTTTAATCAACTAGAGCTGCTTAGATATTGATGATTCTAAGTGAGATCTGAATTTGACTTATATAGTTCCATTCTTTATTTTTAACTGACTTACATCAACCAGCTCCAGCTCTAGGTCTAAGTCATTTCTGCTGTGGGGAGAACCCCAGTTACGCTTGTTCACTTCACACTAAGGCATCCTCTGATAGCTCTGGGCTGGCCTCCATAGACTATGTGAACTACATCATGTTTGTCATTTACAGTCCTGTCATGCTGCATGCTGTTGCTAAACTAATGTAAACTTAATCTAGCATTCTTAAGATGAAAAATCATTCAATATTATAGCTCTGAGTCTTAAGAACTTGATTGTCACTATAGCAACCCAGTGACTAACTGAATATAGCACTCAGTCTTGTAATAGCTGCAGTAGAAAATTTCAATATGCACTGAGCATTAGCAAAATCAAAGATGCCAAAATTATTTAAGTACCCACTAATGTAATAGAAATCTGGCTATGTGAATATTGTAGTTATTAAGTTGGGTGACTGGTGCAGACTATTATTTAAAGCAGGTTAATTATTTTATAGTAAGTTTTAAATCTGTTTTCCTTCTATAGAACAGCATTTTATCAGGTGTTCATGACCATCTCAATCCATTTCACTTCTTTAATGTAGAAAAGGTCTAAATGCCACTACAGACAGAATATGCAGTGTGACTTTCTAAGTGGGTTAAGTAAACGTCCTTATTTTTTTCTGTGTTGATACATATCAATGAGAAATCAATTAGTTATTGTAAACATATTACTCACCTGGGCAGCTCACAAATACCATGACAAATTCATTCACGATTTGTGAATTTGGATGGAGATTGCTAAATCTGAGTGATTCAGTACATGCGGAGCAGCTGTGAAATCTCTAAAGACAACTTAATGAAAGCAAGCTATTCTGTCAACACCGCCTTACAAATTGTGCCATTAAAACTGGTGACAGTGATTTAGGGGATTTGGTGGTTTCATTCATTTAACAATTATTTCCTGAAGTCTACTGTATGCCAAGCATTTTGCTAGGTGCCAATAATCTAGGGTTGACTAAGAAATAGGTACTACTTTAATGGGATCATTATTTAATGGGAGAGACAAATGCAAACAAATAATTACAGAAGGTGAGATAAGTGTTAAAATGAAGGATGGTGTGCATAGAAGCACAGAGGAGGAACACCCACACTGTGCCTGCTTTTTCAAGGGAAGAAAGTCATACATTTAGCTTAACAGTGCTCATGAGGTCTTTTGCAACTTAGGAGGAATTAATCAATGAAGACAGAAGTCTGACTCACGCTTTAAGATAACTACAGGCTACCAACTCCACGAGACACATGGAAATATGTATATACAAAACAAAGAGCATTGCCTACAGGTTTGCAGGTGTGTGTATAATTTACGTGCCTCTAATAGTGTCTTCACAATGCAGAAAAATGATGGGGAGCTAAAACGAGGAGCAAAATGGCATGAACAATACATGATTGATGGATGACTAAGATCCTCTGTAATTTGAAGCATTTCTATAATTGTAGTCCTATATTACAATATTTTAATCTAGATATAATTCAAGCTACGTAGGTATTTAAATCTTAAAAGATGTTCATTTTGTGATTTTTCTGTAATCAAAGATTAAGCATCAAAGTATTTATTTGTGTCCCCAAGTACATACACACACACACACACACACACACACACACAAGAAAAATGAGACTGCCAATAAATGACTGTTAATACAAACTTTTTCTGATTGGATTATGTATGAGTTTCTTATATTTTTTGCCTTCATGTTTTTTCATAGTTAAAATACTTTATTTTTATAGCTAGGAAAAAAATAAAGTTATCACTCCCACAAAGTGTTAAGTAATAAGAGAATAAATTTTAATGCAAGACCCTAAAGAAATTTTGTCCTTCACAGAAGCCTTTCCTATTCAAGGCAGTGAGACTATGAACCTTCTTCAGTTTTACATAAGAGACATATATTTTTTAGAAATACTTGATAAAATAATATAACATTTTCCTTGGTCTTCCTTTTTAGAATGCACCTTCAATCATTTTGTTTTGCCACATTACAAAATTGCATGATAGCACCTTTCAACTTGTTTCCAGGGTTTAAAACTCATTATTTTACCAAAAAATGCAAGAGCTACTGTAAAAAGAACATTTTCATTCTGAAAAGCTAGTCCCATCTGTAAATGACAGTTTTAGGGTACATGGTTAAGAATCCTGGAAGAATAAATGGAAGTCACTGAAAACTGTGGTGTTTGAAATCCAGCCCCATTGTAGGAAAACTTGTGCTGACAGAATATGGGGTAGTGGTAGATTTACAAGTTTGATGTGAGTAATTATTTGAAGTTTTTATGTGTCACAGATTTAAAAATTCTATTTCCATATTATTGACTAGAATTTGAGAAATCAGTGTATATATTCTCATGTATAATTTAATATTTTATATGACTTATGTCATAGATATGTGTATACATAGGGGTTAATACACTATTTCCTAGCTTTGTGCACAGACAGACTCAAACATGCAAAGATAACAAAGTTCTAGTGGGCAACTGCAGTGCTTGCATCTGTACCGTCAAAACTATTCTCTATATGAGGGACCAGAGGTCCTTAAGGAAATGTTGACTCTAGCACTGGGATAAAATGACAACAAATGATCTTGTACTGCGACTAAAAACCAGAAGAATAACTGAGATTGGATCATACCTGTAGTGTGAAATAAATACGTACAAATCCATGTAAGTATAAGTGATTGATAAGAAGCTTGGAGAATAAACAAGACTATTCATGAGGGTTTCAAATAACAGGAAGGTATTTAAAGCATGTAGAAAATTCAAACTAAAGTTATTCTACAAAACATATGAAAAGCAATCTCCAGTATCACCAAAGTTTTTGAAAACAAGGAAAGCCTTAAAAACTCATATTGCCCAGACAAGTTTAAGAGAGAAAGACAAATGAAACGTAGTATTTTTGAAAAAAATCCAAGAACATACATTAAGACAAATTGAGGGTATCTAACCAAACATAGAGTTTGGCTAACCACATAATAGCATTACTATCTGTTTTGCAGCAGTAGAAAGAGAATTATAAAAAGAAAATTAATGTCATTAGAACAAACATTAAAAGAAACATAGTGGAAAAATATGGAAACTTTCTGTTTTATTCTTGTAACTCCTCTATACAATACTATTAGATAATGTAAAAACTAATTACACTAGGTCAGGGGTATCGCTCAGTGGCCGAGGGCCTGCCTGGAAAGTTCAAGGTCTTGAGTTGCTCAATTCCCAGTACAAAAGAAGACTAAAACCAAAAAATCAATAAAAGAATCAAACTAATTATCCCTTCATCGATTTAGAACATGTACAACATTTTTTAGCACTTTTATAACATGTATTTCCGGTAGAGATGTCAGACTCTTTTTATGAAATTTGTTCCTAGAAATTTTTTGTTGTGTTTGTTTTCAAGATACTATTCTTAATGGATATTTAAAGTTTTTATTTTTACATTTTTACAGTTATTGTATACAATATAATTGATTTGTCTACATTGACTTGTTTCTATACTGTATTAAATTCACTTATTTTTAAGTTTATTGGCTGGTTTAAATTTCATTCCACATGGTGAAAAATTTCTGAAAATAGAGACAATTTTATTTCTGTCATATCTTTCTGATTTTGAGATCTTTTTATTGCGCTGGATAATCTTTTCAATACATTGCTTTAGTAGAAATAGTGAAGGTGAACATTAAGTGTACGGTTAGTTGTGTGAATTTTTAGACGTTCCTTAAAATGTTTAAGGATTTAGCCAATTTTGCATATGTTGTTCAATTCAGTTTAATAACTTAAAATTTTTATATTGCATATTTCTTACATTTTTGGGTTGAACATTCTTAACGTGAAAATACAACGTGCAAAAGGCTCTAAAATCCAAACACTTAAGGATAACGTCCTACAAGTGGACTAGTTCACACTTGACCTCACTTGATAGTCAAAATGCAGCCATACTCAGAACCTGGTATAAAGTTACTTTCAGACCCTCTGTATAACGTACACATAAAACAAACACATAAAAAGAATTTCATGTTCAATTTCATTTCCATTCCCAACATATCTCCTTACACAGATGCAAATACAAACAAGTACAAAATGGGAAATAACTCTGGTCCAAATTACTCTAGATATGGTATCATCAGTGTGAACGGCTTGTCATTTAATCACATTAGTTACTGCCCTCAAAAAATTCTCTGTCCCTTTTCTGAAATATTCCTTGTGTCAGTGTGCTACATTTTTCCATTTATGCACCATTGTTTGCATAGTTTTTTCTCATTTATTTGATATTTTGAGTACAAATGAAAGATACAGAGCATCCCAAGAAATGATAGGTTCTGGTAAAGGATATACCAAGGAAAAGTTCTGTCATTTCAATTTTTAATTAATCCAGACATTTTTCCTAGTACAAGCACCAACTCTGAAGTTCTATATACTTTTACTTTTAACATTTCATTGTTATGAACTTTTATTGTCCTTTTTACTTACTGAGTATGACAAAATTTCTTTAGAAAAATCCTACAGTTTACCAATTATTTCTTCTGTGGAATATAATGTAGTATATGGCTTGCAATGAGGTCAACATCATGAAATGTTTTTCTCTTTTTTTCTGATTCTCTTTTTGACAGCCTTGGCAGCATCTCCAAAATTTTTATCTTCTCATTCACCATATACTTCATTCAGATTAATATTTTTTAATTGTCAAATTATTATACTTATAAGCTTCAGGAGGGCTACTCTGTTAAGAGTTATTTGATCATAATAAAAATCAACACGTGTTTTAAAAAATATTTTAGAAACTATTTGTTAATAATAATTCATGTAGTGAAATAAGACTGAATTCCCTGGAATGATCTTGAAAGGTTAAGTAATTCTATTCATCATAGACTGATCTTCACATAAATCTTTTTATTGAGCACATTAATCGTATCATTTTAGGTCTCAGGGACCACATTAGCAAAATTAGTTCATAACCTGGTAGTATCTCAAGGTAGTCCAAAGAGTTTAGGAACGTCATTGCTCTCTGAAACACATTTTGGCTATACTACATAGTTAAAGAAGTATAAGTGAGTTTCATGGGGGTAAAGAATATTAATGTATCTCTGCTAACATAATGAAAATAAATATGCAATGAGAAGTCAGATTATAAGCCAGGTGTATAACATAGTTTTATTAAAATAAATCCCTATGTAAGAACAATGGTTTTATAATAATTTCAATGTCCATAGATACAAATTTACGGACCATAAGATACTAAATTTTATTAAGGGAAACATTTCCATATCTAACACTCAAAAACAAAACAGATAATGTCCAGCAAATGATGTGCATATCATTCACAAGTAAGTAATAGAAGGAAAATGTATCATAACAGGTGCTTTCCCCAACCTAGCTTTGGGCTATCAAGATAGTAAAAAACTTGACCTATGAACGAGCTCATCAACAATTCAGAAATGACAAGTGAATCAGTGAACTTTATAATGTAACATGAAGCTTTTAATAAAGGGACAGATCTTACCAAAATATGACATACAGTTTAGTATTTCTAACTGTGATGTTAATGTCCTGCAAGAAAAGGAAGTAACTTGATTATATCTTCAATATGATGTAATTTTTTAAAAGAAAATAAGACATTGTGTTTAATAATGTGGCATACTGGCAACATTTGCTAATGAGTTTGCATTCTGTATATATCATATTTTAGTTGACATAAATGCATACCCAAATAGAAATGATTAGCTTATAACCTAAACACTTTTTAAATGAAAATAGTATTGTGTTGCTTCTCCACATACAAATATATTTATCAACATTGTCCTGTGAAACACATAATTTGAAGTGCTTAAATGAGAAAATTATGCTACACCAATAGAAAGAATTGACGAAAGAAAGAAAATTTTGTGATCATGTTTATGAAAGCTGTTTATATCTAAGACAGCTGAGGGATCCTGAAGGTATTTTGTCATTCTAATAATGTATGAACCAATTAAAATGCTCAGAAAGGGAATTTGTTACCTTCAAATTCTCCTAAGCTACATAAATACATTCATTCTCTTGTCTACTACTTAAATCTAAATTTATCTTTAGAGTTTAAGTTTTATTTAAGACATAACCATATAATCTTTCATATGTTCAATGAATAGTTTTAAGATATTTTATAAATAATATCCCACTTAAAATAAATAACAGCTCTTGAATTAAATATTGTTCCTATTTCACTTTTGTAGTTTAAGAATTCATGAGTCAGAAAACTTAAGTACTTGTCCTAATCTCATAGGCAGTAAGAGAAAGAACTAAACTAAGATTTAAATTTAAAATTGAAAGCTAGACAGTCTATCTCTGGAATGAATTATTAATCACATTTCCATACTGGCTAGAGATTAAAATAATAGACTATCGGGCCACAAGTCCCAGCAGTATCAAAACACATTGCCTTAGAGGATGAATGCTCTGGCCTCCTCCTCCCAATACTCTGATTTATTACTTAGACTGGTCCTCAGGTCAGTCAGGTGACAGATCACCCTCATCTTTTCCTGTCCTTCCCTTTTTTCCTACGTGAGTCCCTGCCCAGATTCGTTTTTCTGTCCTTTATTCTTGCTTCATGGCTCTATTAATAAAAAGCCACAGAAGCTTCAGTTTAAGGCTATCTTTAAGAGAGTGTCTCATGCTGAGGGGTCCTCCTTAAGGGAAGTCCCTCTAGGTCTTCTTGGGGTTTGAATTAGGCCCTGACTCCTAGTAATCTCTCATCCTTTGTACCCCATCACAATCATGAAATGTGCTATAAGCTGGATTTATAAGTGAAAAAAAATTAAAAGTTCAAATTCATCCAGAATTATTTTCTGATTACAGTAAAGATACATTATGTGTAACACATAGATAAATAGAAAATATACATGAAAATATACTTTAATACTTCATAATATAAATAGCATAGACACAGAAGTCATGATATCATTAAAATTTTAAGATGATTAAGAAATTATTACACAACAAATCTAGTGATAGTAGTGCTTAAAAGTGTAGCTTTAAATATATATTAAAAGGTAAAGATGGCTGAAAACTGAGTTAATAATCCCTGTAAAAATAGAAAATGAGAATTTTCATTCAAATGAAAAATTATGAGAATTCATCATTTCACTCTTACTCTAAAAGCCTATCTAAGCCAGATAATCAGTAAATCCATAATACTTCAGCCTCTCAGGAAACTGAGGACACCAAGTAGCATAATATTCCACGAAAAGCCCTCAGATACAGGAGTTATGAATACTGCTCATGACGTGTAGTCGCTTGTTCTGAGGTTAAATTGAATGAATGGCTATTGTTGATTTAGTTTTCTCAGAGTAAAGAGTAAGCAAAGGGGCATTACAAGGATATCAGTGGTTCTGCAGTTGAGTTGCAAATATCAGTCTAAATTCATGTTTATTGAGGCTGTTATTCAACTTTTTGTCACTGTGACAAATACCTGAGATAAAAGGAAGAAAATATGTCTCGGCTTATGCAGTCAGATGTTTCAGTTCATGGTCAATTTACACTATTGTTTTGGGCCTGTCGCAGCAAGTATGTCATGAGTGGATTGTGTGATAGGGGAAGGCTATTCATTTCATAGTGGCCAGGAGGGAAAGAATGAAAGGGGAATTGTCTGTAACTGCAATATTCCACTCAAAGGCATGGCCTCCTTGATTTTTCTTCAAATAGGCTCTACCTTAAAGGTACAATGGTCTTCAGATAGCAGCAGAGGATGGGGTTCTACACATCAAGACATGGACCTTTGCAAAACAACTCAAAAACCAAAGTATAGCAAATGGAGAGAGAGAGAGAGGGAGAGGAGAGAGAGAGAATTAGAGCAAGGAGGAGAAAGAGAGGAAGAGAGAGATGAATTACCAATAGATAGTTATATTGATATAGGTTCATATTCTGTATTGACTTTGGAATTCATACAATTTTATATATTTGAGGAAGAATTCTAAAACCTTCACTTCTAGGTTTTGCACATATTATATTCTTAAAATAGCACCCATGCTTGCTTCTCTTCACTAGTTTCAAAAATAAAATGAATTTGTTGAGTGATATTTAAATATATTTGGAGTGTCAAGATTCTAAGATATCACAAATCTTAATTTTTTCCTACAACTGACTGAGTTATAAGAAACGTGCTAAGAAAATTGAACCTTTGTATTTTAGTTTTCCCCAAACAGTCATTTCATTAAATTTAAACTTTGAATGTTTGAATTTTGAGTTATGGTTGTGAACAGAAGCGTGTTCTCTACCTAATATTATTTTATAAGAATATATTTTTGGCTATACTATTTACAATATGCTTTTGAAATAACATAAAAATAATTAAAAGAATAACAAGGGGTTTTACAACTCAAATTAGCTCCTTCATCATGACTTACAACTGAATTGTATTTATAACCTCAATTTCAAAAATAAATTTCATTGTGTGTAGTTCAGATATGCAAAATAAT
>PVLD010017221.1:0-42554 GCA_004027595.1 Dinomys branickii
GACTCCAGTTTTGTCCACTTGCCTACAAAGTTCCCAAAATTGTCTTTCTTTATAGCTGAATAATATTCCATTGTATAAAAAAGCCACAATTTTTTAATCCAGTCTTCTGTGGATGGGCACTTGGGTTGCTTCCACATTTTAGCTATTACAAATTGTGCTGCTATAAACATGGGTGCACATATATCAGAGTGATATGATGCTTTTTAATTATAAAATCCCCACAGAATAAAGTTACTATTTTAACTATTTGTACATGTGCAGTTCAACAGTATTAAGTATATCCATATTATTGTACAATCACTACCACCACCACCACACCTCTTGAGAACGCTTTTCATCCTTTAAAATGGAAGCTACGTTCATTGTCTTTGTCTGTTTAGGTTGCTATAGCAAGATTAAGAGGGTACCTTGCTCTGCTGTCCTCATATGGTAAAAAGGCAAGAAAGTAGTTTCCAAACTCAAGCCCTTTCATGAAAGTCCTAATCTGACCACAAGTGTAAATGCTCCATGACTTAATCATGTCCTAAAGGCCACTTTTCTTAGTACTTTTGCATTGGAGATTAAGTTTCAATACAAATCTTATGGAACATCACCGTTCAAACCATAGTACCCACTAAACAATTTTTCTCCATCTTCTTTCTTCCCAGCCCCTGGCAATCACCATTCTACTTTCTGTCCCTGCAAACCTGACTGCTATAGGTACTCTACACAGGTAGAACCACACAGCATTGTCCTTTTGTGACTGGTTTTCCTTATTTAGCACATTACCCTCAAGGTCTGTTAGATCTCGCTGGTTTATTGTTTTCCTCACGTCCTCTGTTTCCTGATTGATTTTCATCTCATTATTTTATTCATTATGAAGCACGGAACATTGAAGCTTCTAGATATAACTGGAAATGTCTAGTCTTCCTTTCAATTTGGTTTGTTTTTGGCTTTTATATTTTGAGAGTCTGTTATTAGGGGAGCACATATTTATCATTTTTTAAGTTTTTTGAACTTTTTATATATAATGCTTTTTCTAATTTATAATGTTTTTTTTTCATTTAAAATCTGTTTTGTCTAATATTAGCTTGTCTCCTCCATAGATCTTTTGGTTACTGTTTGTGTAGAGTGTCTTTCTCCATTTCATTTTCAACCTATTTGTGTCTATCTAAAGTAATTCCTAAGAAGTGACTTACTTCTGTCAGTTTGCTATTTATTTTCTATATACATGATAGCTTTTATCCTCATTTTCTGTGTTATTGTCTTATTATATGTGTAGTGGCTTTTTAAAAAAAATAAAACATTTTATTTTCCTTCTCATTTCTGTTTGCTGATATCATGGAAATTGCGTTTCATATTATAATAGTTATAAAATTCCAATTTGAATTTATAGCAACTTAATTTCAATCATATACAAACTCCCCACTCTAACATGATTTCATGCCCCTTATGTTTTAGTTATCAGTATCACAAAACTATATTTTTGTATATTTTGTGTGCAAAACATAAACTATCAGTTTTTTGAAAGTAATACGCTAGTATCTTAAGTTGTCTGGAAAACGGACTCCAGAGTTACAAGTCGTTATTAAATAATACTGGCTTTTAGAATAGTGTATCTTTAAAAGTATGCTAGCCTCTCAAGTTATATAACAACAAGAAGGGGAATTAGAAATCATTTTTATAATAATGCTAGCTCTTACAATTGCCTGTGTACTACCGAGAACTTGTACCTTTATCTGGCTTTGAGTTAATGTCCGGAATATTTTCATTTCAACCCTCAGGACCCCTTTTAACATCCTTGCAGACTAGGTCTAGTGTGGTAGTAATTAAGCTCCGCAGGTTTTATTTATCACGGAATGTCTCCATCTCTCCCTCACTTTGTGTTTTTCTTTGCTTTTAGAAGATAGTTTTTCTGGGTATAAGATTCTTTTTACAGTATTTTAAAAAATGTACCAGTCGGCAGACTCCTTTTTGGTCTTCAAAGGTTCGGATGAAAAACTCGTAGACATTTTTCCTAAGCATCCTGTGTACGTGGTGAGTCACTTCTCGCTTGTTGCTTTCAGTGTTAGCTCTTTTTCTTTAGTTCTTGATTATTTGACTTTAATATGTTTTGGCACGGCTCTATCTGTGGTCATTCTGTTTAGAGTTAATTCAATTTCTTAACTGTGTATATTCATTTCTTTCATCAAACAGAAAATTTTGGTGAATTATTTCTCATACAACCCCTCTCTCCCTCCTCCTGAGATGCCCACAATGCATATGTTAATCCTCTTGGTGAATTCTTTCAGGGTCCTTAGACTCTGCTCACTTTTCTTCATCTTTCTTTCTGCTCTTTACACTCAGGAATGCAAATCATCCTGTCTTCCGGTTTGCTGATTATTCTTTTGCTCACTCAAATCTTTTAAAGTCTTTATTAGAATTTTTGAGTTCTTTTCTCATTCTCGTCTGTAGGACCTTTACTTTCTCTCTCATATTGACTCTTCCACACTTTCAAGTCCACAATTGCTGTTTGTTTATGTATTTATTTATGTATTTATTTATTTATTTACTTATTGTGGTACTGGGGATCAAACTTAGGACCTTGTGCTTGCCAGGCAGGTGCTTATTCCACTGAGCTATATCCCAGCCCCACAATTGCTGTTTAAAAACTTGTTGAAAGCATAGAAAAGTCCTTTCTTGAAATGACTTTGTCATCTAACATCCCTGCCTTCCCCCATGCCCCAGAACCCAACTTAAAAAATTGACATCTTCTCTTTGTGTCTGTTCACATCTTTTAACTTTTAAGAACATCTGCTTTCTAGTAACTATTGAAAATAAAATTCTACATTGAATTACTTTTTGCTATGTTGTGTTACTATCTGCAGTAGCCACATTTGACAGGGAGCTTGAAAGGAAAATAAAATCGTACCACTGCACTTACCTAAATGCAGAAACAAGCTGTGATCAAAATCAGATATTTGGGTTTGCCTGTGTCTTATTCTTATGCTACCTGATTATTCTCTGTCCAGTTAATTACGTACATCAGCTCCCAAGATGCAAAATGAAAGCCTTGACCTACAGAGATGCTGAGGATGGAGTACAACACTATTTATCCCTGATCTTCTACCTTTAATTAGCCTCTACCTATTTCCCCACTTAGAAAGTGTAGCACAATATAAACATGCACTTGGATAGTGCAAGGTTGCTGCAGTTGTTTCCCCCATATGCTAAGCAGTTCAGAAGGGGAGAAACAAAACCATCTCCATGTGGTGCTGGATTATGAATCTTTGAACACAGTAGGACAGGAAAGCTCATTTTCAGTTTGTCTGCCTAGATATTTATCCACGATGTAGAGATAGATCAGAAGAGTAGCATTAGCAATCTAGTCATAAAAGGAAGGTATTGTCTTGGTTTCTACTAGTAGTGAGAAAAACACATATTTTACTTGCTGCCTGCATTTTTAGGTCAGAAATTTTCCACTTTCAGCCAGTTGGCTATTTAAAACTTACATCCTATATTTTAAAAATATTAATGTCTTCATAATAAAAACATTTATGTATGATAGTTTCAATTAAAAAGGCAAAGCATGAAAATTGGTACAATGTGTTGTGTAATATAGCAGTCTTGATAAAAATCTGAAATGTGTGTTCTTTTTCATGCAGTTCTACTTGAAAGAGTTGATCCTAAAACTTGTGCAACTGAAAAGAATTTATTTTCAAAAACATAAATTACATATGTGTGTGTGTGTGTGTGTGTGCGCGTGCGCACATGCACAAGGGGCTGAAGATCTAGCCCAGCAGCTCAGAACCTGTCTGGCAAGCATGCGGTCCTGAGTTCAATTCCTGGTTTATATATAGTAATTATTTACAGTAGCAAGCAATTTGAGGTATATAAATTGAGGTATATAAATTTGAGATATATAAATTGTATATACCTAAGTGAATAAATACATATAAAATGTCTAATTAAAAGAATGAGGTAGATTTCTAATTAGAATACCAAGTTAGAATGTTGTCTATGATGTACGGATTGGGGAAAGAAACAAGTTGCTGAACTATTTACAGTGAGATCTTATGAAAAACTAATGAAGGATATTAATATTGCATTTATATAAAGGGGTGATGTGTGTGTGTGTGTGTGTGTGTGTGTGTGTGTGTGTGCATGTGTGTGTGCACATATATCCAGAAAGATACAGCAACATTATTAGTTTGAGCAAACTCTGGGGAGAAATGAAGTTGAAGAGAGATTTTATTTATTTTTGTCTTTTTGACACAGAGTGTCACTGTGCAGTTCAGGCTGGCCTTGAGCTCACTTTGTAGCTCAGGCTGGCCTCAAATTCTCAACAATCCACATATTCTCCTAAGTGCTGGGATTACAGGTGTGTGCCACCATTCCTGTCTTGCTAGATTTTACCTTTCTTTTTCAATTTTTTCTTAAGTATCATACTCTACATTGGTAATTAAATATTTTTAAAGAAATAGTGAAGGAATTATAGCATGTCATTTAAAGAAAGGGGGATCTATTTTTGTTGCATCAAAAATAAAATAATCATAAGAAATTAATGTAAACTTCTATAAATCAAGCTAAAAAAGAAATATAATGCATTGTATAATTTTTGACTGGAAGAAATACATAAATATCAAGAAGAACAAGATTTTCCTAAAAATAAACTAAGAATTTTACCGCAAGGATCTGTCTATACAAAACACTGAGCGACCTAGTGAAAAGTCTTTCCTAGTGATGTTGGGAAGTAATAGAAACAATATTTATTTAATCACATAGACCATCTCATGGCTTCCGTTTTCCAGTGTTGACTGCCACACGCTGTCCTACTGTCCTTCCCTCTACCACAAAGTGGGGTGTGTGCTCCATCCCACTGAAAATGGGCGGATTTTATAAATGCCTTGGCCTATTAATTGTGACAGATCTGTTACAGAATGATTTCAGAAGCTACACAATGAAAAGCTATGTAGAAGTAGAGAATATCCTTACTTTGATACCCCAGCATTTAAAATTAATTTTTTTCTGCAATTGTAAGAAAAGCTGCATATAGACTGTACAATATTCTACCAGGTCTTTGGTGCTGGAGTATAATGTTAATGGCACAGAAAACCTTCAGGTAAAACCATTATGACATAATCTTAAGGCCAGTACTGGAGGGACATGAGCAGAATTTTAACCCAGAGCCTCACTTGAGGAAACTGCAGCTCAGGGAGGAGAGTGGACAGCCTGACCGGATCTCATGGTTAGCGGGCAGGAAAGCTGAGCTAGGGCCTGGGTCTCATAGCTCGTATCTATCAGAATACTTTCAATTTAGAGATTTGTACCTACATCCAGAATAAACTTCTACCCTGTGAGTGCTTGTAATACATAATACTCGCAAATAATGATGTTAATGAAAATTAGTGTCAGCCAAGCAAAGCTAAGCTAATATTGCTTCTGGTACATATATGTGCACATTTACCTAAAAAGGAACACTCTGTAGCAGAGTGAAAATGACTTGCAAATGAAAGAGCTTAAACAGGATTTGTTGTCTGAACAGGAACACCACATGCTACTTTGGGTCCTTTCTATGGGCAGGATGCATATGCCCTTTGTTCAGTCAGCAAGACCACTGGGTACTCTATGTGCCACTGCCATGCAGGGCATCATGAAGGATGTCAAGAAAGGATCCTTCCCACAGGGAAATTTTAATGTGATCAAGAGGCACACCTAAGGCCTACAGTGTTATCAGGAACAATTACACGCAACACTGCAAGGTATTGACTCAAATTTCAGCATTTGGAATCTGTATGTTCAGGCCACTTCTACTCCCATTAATACAACTGCACCTTCAGCGGGTGTTGATTAGTGAGGTGAATGGGGCATGTCAGCAGTTTCCTTACAGGTCAGACGGCATGTGTGAGGACCATTTTTGACAGAGCAGAATAAAGTCACTGATCTTAGTAAACTCAGAACTAGTTCTTTCTCAAGCTCATATTTTTGTATTTTAGTCATCCTGTCTTTCCTTGAGCTTTTGGTCTGCATCTGATACATAAGACTCAAGCTCTCAGTGTAATTCAAAGTCAACCACGTGAATGGCTTGGACTTGCTCTATCTGACATTCCACATGTGACTTGTTCCTGTGGAGCCCTGACCTTTCACTTCTCCCAGCTGAAATCTATGATTTGACTTTTTAGCAGGGTCTCAGTACTACTCCTCTGCTACTGATGGCGGCTTCTTCAGCAAATATAGTTGACAAAAATGTATTGGGTTAGGCTTTCTCTTCATTTCGGGTAATATCTATCCCATGCAAACCTCTAGCATGTAACTCAAATGCTTTCTTGTGGGGCTGAAATTCCCTTACCAAAGACATCTGAACCAATCGTTCCTTCCTCTATTATTTTATCAAATGCTTGTGGGGGAATTGCTACACTGGGCACTAGATGTCAAACCTATAGAAACATTGAAATAAGGTTCCTGCTTTAAGTAATTGGTATTGAACTGTTTGTGAGTAGGTGCAGCGTTACTAGGCATGGTCCCACTAAATGTTAGCAAAATCAATGCATTTATGAGAAATGCTTAGCATTTTCCTAAAAGTATCAGAGAAAACACCAGGAATGCTAACTCCTACTGGGACCAACACCTATGGCAAAGGAAAAAAAGGATCTGAAATGTTGCAGAGCTGGTGAATGTTTTAATTCTCTTCTGAACAGGTAATAAATGCACATGACACATCATGCCCTCACTTTCCAGAAAAAGCTTTCCTCAAAGTCTGCCATAGGCAGAATTGTCTGCAAAGATGTACACATCCAATTTCTTGGAATTTGTGAACCTATTATTTTTCATGGTGAAATGGACCTTGCACATATGATTAAGTCAAGGTTCTTAAAATAAGATCATTCAGGTTACCTGGCTGTGTAATCACAAATGTTCTTGTAGAGAGTCAATAATATCAAAGTTAGAAAGTTAGAAAGTTAGAAAGGCATACATATGACAGCAAGGGAAGTGGGAGAGATTTGCCCTGAAGACAGAAGGAAATGAATGAATGTGACCCTTGCAACTGAAAACGGCAAGGGAATAGACTCTTCCCTGGAGTAGCCAGAAGGAACACAGCACTACCGCCACCTTGATTTTAGCCCCATATGACACAAGTTATGTTCTTTTAAGACACTCACTTTATGAAAGTTTGTTTCAACAGCAATAGAAGACTAATATACTCATCCAACAACTTTATTTTTCTCACAACGATCAGAATGTAGGAACATGGCCACTAAATATCTGCAGAGAAAAGGAAGGAAATGTCTATTTTTGAAATATGGGCTCATCACTGTCAGTAAAATTAGGGTTCTAGAAAAACCAGAATTATCAATGACTAATGAACAGTCTATGCCAGAATGATTTTGTTTTAGTTCTTTACCCTTGACTTCACTTATTGCAAGGTATTTTAATATCTAATAAGCCTATTTTCTTTCATTAATTTTTCAAAATTATTCTGACCATTCCTATTGGTTTATTGTACCATATGTGCTTTAATCAATTTGTCAAGTGAAAAAAATCTATTTATAGATTGACTAATACAGTATTGATATCTTTATGAAGCTAGAATTTCCTGAATACATTGTGTACTTGAAAATGTATAAGAACAATTTCTTTCCTTTTCACATTATCTATTGAACATTTTGGTTTTATTCACTCTTTCAGGTTCTTACACTAGGGAGGCAGCACAATATCTGCACATGTGGGTCCCATTTCACTTATAAGTATGGCCTCTATTTGCATCAATGTACCTATAAAAGCCTCAAGCCCATCCTTTTTTATACCTGAGTAATACTCCATCTTTTTTATCCTTTCCTCAGTTGATGGGCATGTGGGTTGTTTCCAAGATTTAGCTGTGACAAATACGCTGCCTTCAAGAATTTTTCAGTTGAGTTAAAAGAGAAAATAATACATGTTCAAATCAAGAAGACAGCCTGAAGGGGAAAAGTGTCTACATTAACATTCGGTTAAATAAAATTTTATAATTTCATAAAGAAATAGAAATAGTAAGAGAAAGATGTCCCTGTTTTCTAGGACCTATTCATTTCAGATTTGATCACCTGCCACTAGTTAGAAGCTATAGGTACTGTGCAAAACAGACACAGAGTATCACAGATCCAGTTTTGAAGAGAGATAATAAATGTCATCTGGAATGATCTACTTCTCTTCCCATGTTTCTGTAGAAGTTTCACAGTATTATCACCAGTTCTTAACCAAATCTATACCCTATTATGGGGCACTCATTTTTTCCAAAATGTTTATTCCCTCTTTGATGAGCTCTATCTAACATAATATATTGATATGGAAATGTTTTGCTATAGCCTTTGTCCATTACTTATAATTCTATCCCTTGGGGAAGAGTGAAAATTTGAATCTTGTTTCTATGTAACCATTCTTCAATTTCCTAAAGATTGTTGTCATATTTTCATAGTGTCTTTTCTTCAGCCAGTGCACAGCTTTAAGCCTTTCAACTACTCATAACAGAACAAGAAGTCAAATATCTTCATTTTCCTGTCTCTTTTTATCAGTGTGCTTCCATTTCTCAATGTAATTTTAGAAAAATAATCCAATAATCCAGGTATGAACTATTATTTGAGCAGACTATACTTTCTTTATTCTAAAACCTTGCTTACAAATGTATGTCCTGTGATTTAGCAGTATCACCCAGACCCATTGAACTAGAATTTGTATTTTAATAAGCTGCCAGAAGAATCATTAATTTTAGATCAGGTTGACAGCTTTTTTGAGTCACCTTGGAAAGTTTAGAAAACACTGTTACCTGGGTCCATCCTGAGAGGTGGAACTCAGGTACATCTTCGAAGTGAGGATTGCTCACAATTTCTAAAGATTATTCAAGGTTGCAGTCATTGTTAGAACATTCTTAGAGTGTGAGAATAGTCTTTAATTAAACCAGGCTAACACATATGTTTTTAGCAACTATCCCATAGTGACTTAGTTAGAATTCTCTAGGGCAACAGAATCAATAGAAAAATATATGTAATTATGCAAAGGGAATTTCTTAGGTAGGCTTACAGGGTCAGAGCCAGGAGAATCCACAATGGCTACTTGTGCAATGAAAACCTGGAGAATCCAGTAGCTGTTTAGTCCAAAAAGATGGAAGCTGAAGAACAAGAAGGATCAAAGACGCAGCAAGGATTGAAAGCCAGCAAGCTCACTGTAAGCAGTGTGAGTCTATGTTGGAAGGCTAAAACAACAAACAAAAAAAGCAGAAATTGCACACAGTTGTCCAGTGCTGTTGGCAAAGACTGAGGCTCCTCCAAAAAAGGAGCACTTCCGTTTTCTTTCCCTTTTTATATCGTCCAGACTATGAGCTGAATGGTTGGTGCCATCCACGTCTGGGAAAAGGTTTCCCACCCACACTCAGATTGGTGGCCTACATATCAGTCATCCAAAGACATACCCAGAACTGTGCTCTACTGATCTGCAAGGTACTTCTAAAATCATATCAATTGACATATCATTATTAATAGTTACACTTATGAATACATTAAACTCAAGATTTTGCTCTGGGTACTATTGTTAAATTCTGCTGTCCAAATTCTACAAGCAAGAAATTGGATTTTTTGATCAAGTTGAACATTTTGCCTTTATCTTTATTAAATTTTATTTTAGTAGATTTAGTAATGTTTTGAGTTAGAATGGCACAGAGGAAAAAATAACTGACAGAAAAACCTGAAACAAACATGTCAAATTAGAGAATTTAGAAATAAAATAGAGTCCCTGGAAACTTGAATTCTACTTTACTTTAGAAGCACCTATCCATCAAATTGAGTAAAATACAAATCTGAAATTGCACAAAATAGCCAAATGAATGGAGCTTCAGATTATAGTGAATAGATTCATCATCATTTCTTAAAGAGGGTTTATTTAAACGTATTCAAATATTTTGTTTGTCAACATTTTCCTAATGAATTTCTAATATCTAAGTGGCAATAGTACATATCTGAGTTAATCTGTACCAGTGTGTTAGAGGCCATTGCTAGAACTGCTTCCCAAGTCTCCATTCAGTGATAATAACCTGGTAACCGAGAATTAATCATAGTGGGATGGAAGGTATTTATAACATGAAATTCAGCAACGTATGTGAATCAGTTCCTTCACTCTCCCTGCTTGGCTCTAGTGCTCATTTTTCAACATTTACCAACACACCATTGGAAAAGCAAGATCATCGATTTGGAAGTCCTTCTCTACATAAAATCAGGAGAAAAAGTGAACTCACCTTGATGCAGCAATTCACTCTCTGTCTATTGAGAATGAGGAACACCGAAGGAGTGCAAGCCAAATAGGTATGTACTGGAGCCCCAAAATCAGTTTCAAAAATAAAAAATTCACCTGCCATCTATTAAGTGTTCGTGCCATCAACTAAACATTGGTGCTATCCGAACTTGATCTTGCTCCCATAGAACGCAGCAATTACAGCAAATTGGTTTTTTTTATTGCTACAGGAATCTAGAGAACAAAACAGAAAATCCACCCAAGTGAACATAGAAATCATGATTACTAGGATATGAACTTTTATAACCCATGAAAGCCTACTTTTTATTTAATAATTTTTTGTTATTAAAAAGATTTTCTATTTATTTCTTTATATTACATGAAAGAGGCTACAAGGATTCTTACTCTCCAGGTTTCTGTATCTTACCTACTACATGAAGGCTTGAAGACATGCTTGGGTCTTGATCATTGTAAACTTCTGAATCACTATTTTAGAAATCAAGTTGTTCATTTATCATTTTAAAATCAGAGGCAGTATCTGAGCTCAACTGTGTTAAGAAAATTGAAATTAAACTTTTGTATAGAATCTATAAAAATGTAGTCTAAAATCTGCTGATTGGTAGGAGCAGAAGAAGAAGAAGGTGGAAACTAGAAAGAGTTGAGACTCTCTGAAGACAATCAAAGAAGGAAGGATTTGATCTCACAACTCTAATTTTTGAATAACATTGTATCTATGCAGAATAAATGAGTTGATTTAATCCCATGAGGCAAATTCTTTTTGCTTTATTGGAAAGAAAATATCCATTTTATTGTTTTGCTTTTTCACATTTAAAACATTCTGTTTGCACAGGTTTGCCATTCATGAAGTTTATATTCATTTTAGTGAGTAGGTACACATACATAAAAGGATATCATAACACTTTGGGACCCCTCATTCACTTATTCTTTCATTGATAC
Source organism: Dinomys branickii (assembly GCA_004027595.1). Taxonomy (NCBI): domain Eukaryota; kingdom Metazoa; phylum Chordata; class Mammalia; order Rodentia; family Dinomyidae; genus Dinomys; species Dinomys branickii. The sequence goes on from PVLD010017221.1 coordinate 11,173, forward strand.
ATTCACCCCCAAATAATTCCTGAACATTGACTGCATGCCCAGAACTATGCTGGGCTCTAAGGATATGGCAGTGAGGAAGACAAAAGATCTATCTTTCTTCAGCTCGTTATTTAGTAAAAAATACCTTCCCTTGTTATTGCAATCATATGCCATCACATTTTCACCTCCAGTGTCCCCTTCCCCACTATTTCTGCTCAGGTACGTGAACATTTGAGGAGGGCAGAGGAATCGGGATCAAAACAGGTGATTTCCCTGATGTTTCCAGAGCTTTTCACTCTTGGGGATAGAAAACTTGTATTTCAATTTAATATTAATGATTTATTTTTTATTTCCAAACTCATGTCACAATTAGTATTTATTATTATCATACAAATTATGCAACATTTTTGAATTTACAAAGTACATTCATAGCCTAATGGATACCCCATGAGCAGAGTCTTTATGAGCACATGAGACCATATGAAGACATGGTGCCCTGAGTACAAGTTACCCGTGAGTACGTGAACTTCTTGAGAAGAGGACCTTCCTGAGCACTGATTCCCTCAGGAGCATGGCGTGCCCAATGAGCACAAAATACACAGTGAGCTCTTCGTGAGCACAGAGGACCCATAAGCAGCCATAAGCAGAGTGCCTGAGCACTGGGTACCTGGGAAATCAGCAAGACTCAAAGCAAGGACTAGGTAAGAATATTAGATCTATAACTAAGTGATGGTGCTGATAATCCTACTGGGCCACACTTTCCATTCTAACCGGAACTTGTTTTGAATCTAGCATGAAGGTAATGACATTCTAAGACACATGAATGACCAAGAAATTCTATCCTATTCCTTCTTTCTCCTGGTGCTTCTTTCTATTAGCCAACCACTTATGCTGTAGAAGATGACATGGAAAAAAAAAGGACGGATAGAGTAAGACAGACCTTGTCATCATTTCAATTATTTCTTTTTCCTGAGTAAGCAAAGGAAGAGGGGTGAAGAAGAATGTGCATGTGTAAAAGAGTGAAAAAAAATGTTGATTTGTTTTTGCAGTTTCTACTGTTTTGATAAAACCAAAAGAGCTATCCATGTACCAGTTGTAAAGCACATTTTGCATAATTTCTGTTATCTGCAAATGAGGTGAATGCCCCTATTCCTCAGTTAAAACTGACATTGCACAATATAAAGATGAGTGGTAAAATTCAAACTAATGGTTTAAATTGTTAGCTTTTATTTTCTTGGAATGACATTGAATATCAAATAAAAATAACATAAGTCAAGAGAAAGGCCATGAAAGAGAGAAAATGTTTATATTCTGTTACTTTCTCTAGCACTTTATTTTCTGCTTCGCAAACGAGAGTTTCTGCGGAGCCTCACAAACTAGTGGGCCTGCTAGGCCCAGATAGAGCAGATGAATCTTTAGCACAGGGCAAGCCTATAATGATTGGGATGAAAATGGGAGTCAGTGATATTGAGTTTGGGTCTGACAGACTAGAGGATGCTCATTAAAGTAAGAACCAGGCAAGGGTAGCTGGAGCTACCCTTGAATAGTGGAGAACTGCACGGATATAAACACTAACTGGCTCAGACATATGTTATTCCAAGGGCAGCGTTCTAAGCTATGTTTGGGCCCTTAGGTATTCTCTGAGTTCTAGGAATGAAAGGAGCCTTAGAAGAGGAAATGACAAGTGCTGGCAGCTAGAAGAACCAGGTGGTTGCATTGTGTAGTGTCTAAGCTGAGTCCTTTTTCCTGACATCTTGTCAGTTTCTTATACTTTCATTACTGGACTCATGCTCTAAACTCTCAAGGTCTGCCTTATGTTTTAGGTGTTTCTGAGTAGCCCAGAGGAAAATCTTGTCTGTTAGATGTCAAAACTTAGTCATACCCAGATATAAGCAATAAGAGATCCTGATGAATTTGTTATACCAACTCTGGACTGTGTGGACGCAACAAGATAGGAAAGTAAAGATGTTACTAGAGACTGAGCCCTACCTGGAAAGTAGTTGGGAAGCATTATTACTAAAAGTATCTCAACTCCCTATTGCCCACATCTGCCAAATAGGGTGAGATTCACATTCACAGACAGATTGCGCTTTGCTCCTCCCCTCACCTGCCACTCTGAGGCTGATAGAAATACCAAGGATCAATTTCTTCCCTCCTCCATACCAGCACATCCCCAGTAGGAAGAAGGACACATGTTCATTCAAAAACAGCTACTCTGTTTAACTGACCTTAGTGTCTTTCAGTTAAGTGTTGTACCATAGTACTGATAATAACATCTACAAATGCCTGTCTATCTACTGTGCAAGGATTTTCATCAACCACAGAAGCTCAAAGGTCTCACAGTGACACATCTGCTCCCCAGCCTCATTTGCGCTTACATGTTGGATACTGTGTCCTCAAGGTGTACAAACTTCTTTTACTTTTCCTTCTTTTTAAAATTAGTATAATGGGTAAATATACATATCACATCTTGGTGTTTCTTTACTTCCCCTTTTCCCTTCCCTACTGCCCATCTCCCTCTATCCTCAGACCCCTTTCAACCTCCGCATAGTCTGTCTCCCTGTTTCCTATCATCTTTTATTGTTCTCTTTAAATTATTTATATTTTTGCTTCTCATATAAATCATGTGATATTTAATTTCCTGTACCTGATTTATTTTGCTTAGCATTCTGATCTCAACGTACATTGATTTTCTTATGAATGATTCAAATGTATGCTTCTCTATGCCTGAGTAGTACCCATTGTGTATATTTACATACTGTGTTTTCTTTATTCATTCATCTGTTCATGAAAAGATTTAAACCTTAGTCATACCCAGAGGCAACAGTGTGCTGAAGTGGAAAACACTGCACTTCACATCAGAACTTGCCACTAATGCGTATAAAGATGTTACTGGGTCTTCTGTGTTAAAAAAAAATTCTGGCTTCTGAAAAGTATATGGAATGATTGTTATAGATTGAATGATTACATCTTGCACAATGCATGTGTTGCAGACTTTACTCCTTGTGTAACAATACTTGGAGATGGAGATCTCTCAGGAAATAAAATTAAGTGAAGTCATAAAACTGGGCCTGGATCCAAGAAGATCAATGTCCTTAAAGGAGACACTCGGGAGCTCTTCCATCCTTTCTCTGCTCTCTGTTATGGTTCTTGTCTGAACTGTGGATGTGAGAGCTATGTCTGCCCTGGAGTGGACAGTTTGCATACAGTGTAAGGGGGGAAAGAGTCTGCTTGCTCCAGTTTCTCCCTTTTGCTCTTGTTGCTTTGCTATCTTCTGCTGCTATGAACTGCTGCCCTCTGCCGTGTGCCACTCTGCCTTGGAGCCAGCCAAGTATGGACTGAAACCTTCACACACTGTCATCTAAATAAAGCTTTCCTTCTTTAATTTTGGGCATCATATATTTTGTCTCAGCAATGAGAGAAAAGTAACCAAGACACTCGCCAAGGAAACATTGTGAGGAGCATAACTAAGGCTGCCATCTATGATCCAGGAAGAGAGCCCTCACCAGAAATCTAACTGGCCTGCACCTTGACCATGGATTTCAGGCCTCTACAAATGTGAAAATCAACTCCTCTCATTTAAGTAAATTATTTTGTTATAGCAGCCCAAGCAGATTAATATATTGTGAGAGTCTTTGCAAATGTTAATTATCAGTCTACTTAATTCTATTTAATCCTCAAGGAAACCTAATGAGAAGTTTCCATAGATCATTATGGTGACAAAATTTTATTCCTTAGCTTGGCACTAGATGTCCTAAAATAGGGGGAAAAAATCACTTAGTATAAAATGATGAAGACTAGTGACTGGAACATCTTGGCTAATTCTCAAAATAAATTTGGCACACTCAAGACTGATTAGCATTGGGACATAGCCAGCTGCATATAAAGAAATACTAAGGGCAAATTTAACACTAAAAGAAATTTCTGCATCTAATGTAGTTTATAGGTATATATTAAAAATCTTAAGTACTTTTGAAATCAGTTTTCCTTAGTTTTGTGGGTGGCAATGAATTATATATATATATATATATATATATATATATATATTCTGTATTCTATATATGGCAAGCTGTAAAAGGTAAAAATAATTACTGTTTATATGATGTGATCATCTTTATAAAATGCTTTCTTATTCATAACTACATTTGTTTTTCACAGAAGCTGTGTGGTAGCAGTAATTATTACTGTAACTTTTATGGTTGAGAATACTGGGCTCTGTATGTTAGTAGGAAGAGTTAAAATGTTGTAGGCTTGGAACTTGAACCCAAGTCTTTTGACTTCAAGCTTTCCAAATTTAACAAAACCTACTATTCACAGTCAGATACTAGTCATCAAAAACTAAGTTGCCCCAGCTCAGGAAACATGACCCAGCTCTTTCATCATCCAGAGGCACCTTTCTTGGTGCTTCCCTTTCTTCAGGTCTGTTTATCTGCAAAAAGCAGATATTCCAGAGAACAGCTCTAATCTATCTTCCACTTTAAAATAAAATTACAGGTAGAAGGAAAAAAGTTGCAGTGAAATAACAGTGAAAAGAAAACTGTACTTCAATGTTGTATATTTTAGAAGATGTATCTTAACTTGGATTATGGAAGGAGTGGGAAATTTGGGACCCCCAGGCAAGGGCCAGGACTGTCAAGCACACTTTCTCACTTACTACACATGGTTCATGGGAAGAAATCCCTCTGGGTGCTGAGTGTAAGTGTCTTCTAATGAGAACTTATGGCAGATGAACACTGGAATGAGCTGCAGTTATGCACCCAGCACACACTCCAGCTGGTAGAGCCGAAAGCTTGGAAGGGGCTCCAGTAGAAAGGAGGGAGTTTATTGAAATTGAAAGTGATGGCTTCAGAGAAGCCTGGACCCACTCCACATGTATCACACTTTTCCTAGAGGAAAGCATGCTCATTAGTCATAAATAAGCCCTGTGAAATGCCTCCCACTTCCCACATGCATATTTCAAATATGTTGAGAAAACACAACATAATTTTTTTTATATTTTAAGTGATTTCTGCCCATCCCCTTATTTCCCACTAGGTTTATTGGAAAAGAATATTGGTATGACATCTTTGAAATTGTTCTCAGTGATATTTCCAAGGAAGATGGAAACATATATGCAAAGACTAGGGGTTCTTAAGCCTTTCAAGTCTTTTTATTGTACACTTTGCTCTTCCCAAGCTCCTTGGATTCTTCTCCACTGAAAGTCAGGCAAAGTGCTATGAGAGGAAATCATGGTAGGGTTATAGGTTACCTCAATAGCTGCTAGTCCTGAGGTATAGGGTGCAATTCTTAGTTGGATTGCTGACCACTGATTCATACAACAATATTTATTGAACAGCTCCTACACAGCGGGTTCTGCTCAGTACATTACTGGGAGAAAAGTGAATGAGACACTATATCTGTCTCACAGAACCCACAGTATTAGTGGGGACAGAGAATTTAATAGAACACGGTTGTCTTGGTTACTTTTTTGCCGTTGCTGAGACAAAATACCCAACACCCAAAATGAAGGAAGGAAAGGCTTATTTAGCTTACAGTTTGTGGAGGTTTCAGTGCATACTTGGCTGGTTCTGAGGCAGAGTGGCATATGGCAGAGGGCAAACTGTTCAAGGGAGCAGAGCACAGCAAAAACAACAAGCAAAAGGGAAGAATGGCTGCAAGCAGCCTCCTTTTCTCCCCTACATTGTAAACAGCCTACCCCCACCCAGGAGGCGTATAGCTCTCACAGTCTCCATGCCCTCCTCTTCCACAGGCTCAGGATGTATGCAAAGTAAGCACCCTGGCTTCCTGCTGAATCACTCAGCCAAACCTCTAGACACCCCAAGTTGACACAATGTATCAAGCATAACATTCCACCCCTTGTCAACTTGGCAGCCAGACACATTTCCTTAAACCAGTTTCCAAATACAAAGACATGCTTATATTAGAACCATAGCATTTTGCCCCTGTACAAATGAAAATTAAACACTTCCAACATTTAAAGGCAAAAAATAAACATTACCATTCCAAAAGGCACAAACAGGGGAATACAGACATTGGGACCAAAGCAAGTCCAAAATCCAGCAGGGCTAACATTGTGTCTTTTAATTCCACATCCAGGATCTGAAGCAACATGTTGTACGTTATGAGCTCCAAAGGACTTGCCTGAGTCCACCCCTATGGCACTTCTGATGGTTACAGCTCCCACAGCTTCTCTCTTAGGCTCACTTTGGTCCCTCTTTGCAGCTTTCCTTAGATGATCCATGGTCCTGTCTTTTCTAAACTTCTGAGGTCTGCAGGGCACCTTTTGCTTCTCACTCACAGCCTCACATATTGCCCTCTCCAGGGCACACTGCCTGGCCTCCCAGGCCTTCTGAAATCTGGGTGGAAGCCTCTTTAACCTCAGAACTCTTGCATTCTCCTTGCACCTAAAGCCAGGGCCATATGGATGATGCCAAGGTCTGCTCCACCTGGGGCAGTTGCCAAACTTTCCTCTCTCTTGGCCTTAGGGGTCAAGTGCCTGGATCACTGGGAACACTGAATCCAATGCTGAGGAGCAAATTCTCTATGCCACCACCGTTCTGGAGCCTGGTGCGGCCGCTGCCACCATTCTGGAACATGGTACACTTTAGCTTCCTTCTCAAGGCAAGGTCTTTCACCTTTGCAGTTTTGAGGTTGCAAAGGGGGAGACTTGCTGCTTGTGATGCCCTCAGGCCATCTATTCCTTTCTCTTGTTCCTTCTCAGCAATAGAGATCTCCTCAGCCTTATCTTTGCAATCCACAGCTTTACTGGAGCTTTTTTTGTGGCCAAACTCACAACATTTTAAATCATCCTGCTGGGATCTTTGCTCTTGATTCTCAAAATAGATCTGGCTAAAAGCCCCCAACAATAGCCATGCCACTTCCCCAACATTTGAGGGCCTTGAAATTTCTTTTGCCAGATTAATCAGTTCACTGCCGCCCTTAATCTCAGTCTTAGGCAAAGTCTCTGGACATGAGCAAAATGCAGACAAACTTTCTGCAAAGCCATAACATACATCATCTGGAGTCCAACAACCAATGCAGTCCTTCCCAACAGAAACTTCCCCAACCTGGTCTTCACTGGCAGGATTTCCATCAGCATTCTGGTATTCCGAGTCTGACCAGATATCTCCAAACCTTTCCAAATTCTTTCCACAAGCCATTTCCAAAGGCCCTTGAACCACATGGTTAGGTATCGTCACAGCAACGACCCCACTCCTGGTACCAAATTCTGTATTGGTTACTTTTTTGCCATTGCTGAGACAAAATACCCAACACCCAAAACGAGGGAAGGAGAGGTTTATTTAGCTTACAGTTTGTGGAGGTTTCAGTCCATACTTGGCTGGTCCTGAGGCAGAGTGGCACATGGCAGAGGGCAAACTGTTCAGGTGAGCAGAGCACAGCAAAAACAACCAGCAAAGGGAAGAATGGCTGCAAGCAGCCTCCTTTTCTCCCCTACATTGTAAACAGCCTACCCTCACCCAGGGGGCGTGTAGCTTTCACAGTCTCCATGCCCTCCTCTTCCACAGGCTCAGGCTGTATACAGAGTAAGCACCCTGGCTTCCTGCTGAATCACTCAGCCAAACCTCTAGACTCCCTAAGTTGACACAATGTATCAAGCATAACAACGGCTTTATGTGTGCTTAGAGGAACATACATGTTTGACAGGGCAAATAGGACAGAACAGACGCATGTGCCTGAAAGTAGAATGGAATTCTGAAAAGCCTCCCTGAACAGATGATTTGTGGGCTGAGTTTTGATGGGTGTGCTTCACATGAGGAAAAGGAATGGGAAGAACCTTCCAGAAAGTATGCATGAAGCAGTTACAAGGCAGAGATGTGTGAAGAAACATGGGACTTTCTAAGATTGACAAGCTTCACTCTTCAGCAGAGGCTGAAGATTAAGGGAGGAAATGTGAAGAATTCATCTTGGACCTCAGCCAGAAGGTGGAGGAAGCATAAAAGCTGTGTAGGTATGTGAGTAGGGGGCTACATTTCACCTAGATTTTTTTTATGTTATCATTCTGGCAGAAGTGAAGAGGGTGGATTTGAAAGAAGAGAGGCTGGTGGTAGGAAGACCAGTTAAAGATGCATTGCCAGGACTGAGAGTAGGTGATGGTCACCTAGACATACACTGCATGAAATGAGCAGTTACAATGATGGATCACAGGGCTAGACATAAATTATTTGGTGGTATAGAGGCTGGGCTGGGGTGGGAGTGAGCAGAGCAGTGGAGACACAGGTGGGTAAAGCATCTTCTCCTTCAGGAGCTTCTCCTCTGCTTCCTTGTTCAAGACCTGGCCTGAGTGAGATCTTTGGACTTATAGCACCCACAGGACCTCATGTTTGTTGTGAATCACTTTGGACCCCAACCCCTGATTGCTGAGTCAAATTCTGCTTTTTAACAAGACTCTAGTTCAGTTGTACTTTAGAGTTTGAGGAGCATAGGCCTGGGATAGTCGGAACTTTTAAAATTTTGCCAGGTGCGGGGGGATTGTAGAGGTAATAAGAAAAAAGTAAAATAATGCATGAATAAAAGTACGGAAGGCTCAAAATAACAAATTTGTTCTTATCTCTATGACGTCTTCATGAAACTCATTATTCTAGAGATACAGGGAGCTGGTGAATATAACTTTGATAGACAGTGGGATAAAGTCTCCAAGTTCTAGGTCAGAAAAGAGACCCGTAGGGTGAGACTGGGTCACATGGTCCTGAGAGGCAGTTTCAGGACTGGGTATGAGGGCTACATCTCCTGTGTGTCTCAGAAGCTGTTTTCTGCTCCAGAGGTGAATCTTGGTCTTTGCTGTTCTTGCCATTTCAGCCTCTTATCCCCCTTTATTGTAATGAAAACAAATGAAGACTTGGAAATTGATGGACAAATAAATACTATTTGATTGCAATTATGAATACCATACAGAAAAAAAGGGCTTTATGCAATGTCTGACTTGCAAACCAAGATAACAGAAAATGTTGCTTTTTCCTAAGCTTGAAATGACACTGGGCTCTAAAAAAAAGGTGTTCATCTAATCTTTCATGCCTACTATCAAATTCAGAACTTCCAAACTCTATGATGCATTAGTTCCCTCAAACATATGACAGACGATAGATCATAGTCATTTGCTGCTGTAATAACTACAATAACAGCATGTGAGAGCAGAGAAGTGACAGGGACCAATGCATTGACTTGAGAAGGACTAACGTGATGTTGCCTGAACAGCAAAGATGACTTCCACTGACAATGGTAAGTTGATTTTCAAGTATATGAAGAATAAGAAAGGATATTCTGTCCCAACCCCTTCTAGTTTCTAGCAGTCAAAGTTGTGGGAAATATTTATTTCTTAGGGGCAAGGCAAAGACTTTGGAACACTGATAAACAACAGTCTATAAACTACTTTGAAATGGATGGCCATTTTGCACCACTGAAATCCCTCTGGGATGATTTTTAATTATTATGGAGGCACAAATGCAGACTCTCATCTTGGCTATATGGTTATATGTTTAGGCAAATTACCTTGGTCTGTACAACTGTAAATGAGGAGCATCTTAAAGTAGACTGATTGGGTCCATCAAACCATCCTGTGGTTCTGGGTAGACAATAAATAATCATGCTCACTGGTCTGCAGTTTAAACTCTTGATCTGTGGAGTTTAGGATACCACGGCTGCAAAGATCAAAAGGAAGTTCCTGACTTCATCCCAAAATTGAACAGAAATGGGGGATGTATTGGCGAAAATGGTGATTGCCACCGGAGTTCACTTTACTCACTCCTTTGACCCTTGCAAAAAGGTTAACAGTGAATGTTGGAACTAAAGTAGCTGGTCTTAGGAAGATTACCCTGTAGCTTGTAAAGAAAAACACATCACAATATGGGGAAACAACAATAGCAACAACCACTGCTTCTGGGAGAATTCAAGGTCATACATTGTCAGGAGAGTTTCTGGGTAGAGGTATTGGAATGTATTAGAATATCACTTTGACTGTGCAACATGAGTTGCTGCATTTTATGTGTTTTAACCTAAGAAAGAGGTGCACTATTTTGAAGAATATTGTGTTTGGGAGGCAATATATCTCACTTCCTGCGATTCACTTTCTCAGTCACCTATATGACATCAGTTTTAAGTGTGTTTGTTGCAAGCATAAGAAGGCTTTGCAGCTGCTCCAGGTTGCAGTACAAGCGGCCTTCACCTAAGCCTTCACCTCAGTAGAGTTGATGTTGCTTAAAGTGTTTATGATAGTTTAATAAGCTATCTGAATTCTATGTCCTAAGCAAATCACAGCACAAGGTTCGAGTGTTAGAACTGCCATGCCTTCTTCCGAAGATATGTTTTTGTTTTGTTACTAGATCTTGGTATATAATCATTGGCAGTAAAATAGCAAGTTATCATTTGTATTGCTTCTCAACAGCAGTAAATTTTATGTAATAATCATCATTAATTTGAACACACCTGGCAGCATTTCATTACAAAATTAAGGTGATAGAAACATCAAGCTTGGCGAGGTCTTAGGGTCACTAATAAGTGTTATAAAGTGTTTATTCTTCTACTGTGCCTGATCCTGATACACTGCCAACTCTTTCTTGGTCCATTTTTATTACTATGTGGGAAATGCTCCAAAATTACTTTACTAAGAAGGAAAATTTTTATGGACACATGGCTTTGTAAGTATAGTGCCACTGCCTAAAATCAGGCTGCTATAAAATTATAGACTCATTAAGATGTGGCTTGGGGAATGTAAGTTAGCAGCCCCTTGGAAATTAGTATGGAAGTTCCTTGCAAAAATTAAAAATAAAACTACCCTTTGATCCAGCTATACCTAGTATTCCAAGATCAAACAATGTAAAATGTTGCCTTTTCACAAGCTTGAAATAACATTCAGCCAAGAGAGTGAACTTAGCAAGAGGAATCCAAGAGGGCACTGGAGGCTTTGGTGTACCTGGATTAGTCTGTCTACTTAGTGCCTCTGCCAGTTATCCTGTGGGGAACTGAAAGCATGAAGCTGGTCTGGTCACTCCGGAGGCTGGAGCTTGGAAGTTCAGACAAGAATGAATTTAAGAACAGGCTGTGGTGGTCACTAGTACCAGATATCAACTATATGTATGTAAATAGTTACTAAGAAGTTGGTGGAACTACTGAGTTAAGACAGGGTGGATATTCTGGAGTTTCAAGTTAGTGCAAAAATATCAAGGAATATGGTCTAACACATCCATGTTGAAAATCAGTACCATATTTATATTTCATCGCTCTGTATATAGCTTTTATTATATTCTAGGTACACCTCAAATTGACAAAGTCCTGAAAATTAAGGAATTGTTTTGCAAAAGGAATGTGCTATTCCAAGTAGCACATTTGTATGTTTGATTCAAATTCACAATAGGCTGAAGGGTCTATGCTGGAGGCTGAAGAGTCTACAGTGGAAGGCTGAAGGGTCTGTGCTGAAAGCCAGGAGATGACACCCAGGGTGAAGGCGGAGACTGGAGCTCTTCCAAAGAAACAGAGGAAGCCTTCTATCTGCATTTCCTTTTATTCCATTCAGGCAGTAAGCCTATTAGTTGCTCTCACTCACACCCAGGATGGGTCCTCTGTCTTCATTAAATCCCTTCAGCCACACCCAGAGCTATGATGATCCAATTTATTTATTTATTTATTTATTTATTTATTTTTGGAGGTACTGGGGATCGAACTCAGGACCCTGCGCTTGCTAGGCAGGCGCTTATTCCACTGAGCTATATCCCCAGCCCCTGACGATCCAATTTAGTTGGGTGTTTCTTACTCAAGTTAACACAATCAGTTAACTATTACAATCTACCCCTTGTCAATTTGACAATCAGACACATTTCCTTAAACCATAGTTTTCAGATACAAGGACAAGTTCATAATTGTTACATGTTATAGCTAACACATTATGACTATCCCACATACAACTCAAAACACTTGAATTCCTTCTTAGAATAGTAGGTGAACTTTCTTTGGGTTATAATTCCTCCTGATATTTTATAGCATGAACTTTATAGCACAGATTTAACAACACTTCAGAACCAATATTAAGTCTATCAACATATTACATAGGAAGCAGAGAGGAGAGAGCTATTACAATTACAATCCTCTTTTCTGTAGCTGATCATGGGGTCATAAGTGGTATTTAGAAATGCCTTCTTCTACTATATTCTGTATTCTCTTGAGCTTCAGCAAGCACCTCAGTAGGTCTTGGTTCTTTTCCTGATGAGGTGACCCACATTTTCATTCCTGAAGGTTCTGGACCATTTGAATCCATCATGCCTGGATTGGGTCGCTGTAATTCCCAATGACCTTAATAACAGGGCACGGTAACACTAGGAAGTGCCCTAAGGGATCCTCAGCCCTCCAAGTATATTCTTCCTTTCCTTCATTGTGGAATAATAGTCCAATTTCCCCTTTATAATCTGGGTCAGTCACCCCTGCAACACCATAACTCCCTTTCAGTTTGTTTTATCAGAAACATGAGGAGACCAAAATGGCACGGGGAAATCTTAGCTTCTAGTTCATTGGTATCGTTGTTGTGCTTCCTGGTATAAGCCTTCCCCACTTTGGAACTAACATTTCTAAGCGAGCAGAGTATAAAATTGCAGGAATAAAAAACTAAGATTTTGCTAGTGGATCACCAGGGGTGATAGTGGGTGATACCATTCCCACTTCCACCCTTTATTCCTGGACTCATGAATCCTGGCTATAGGAGACACAGCACTATACACTGGGTGCTGATCCAAAGCATGTACAGCCTTCTGAAGAAGCTTAACCTAGCCTTCCAAGCTATTGCCTCCTAGCTGGCATTGTAAATGTATCTGTAAAAGAACATTCCACTTTTTGACCAATGTGGCTGCTTCTGGATGGTGAGGAGCACGGTAAAGGCAGTGAATTCTATGAACACAAGCCTACTGCCTCGCTTCTTTGGCTGTAAGATTTCTGTTCACAACCGTCCTTTAGGGAAAGGGGTTGTAATGCCACAACTGTTCACTGTTCGGTGGTGCCTACCTAATGTGCAGAACCATCCATAAACTAGACCTTCACCTTTTTTTCCTGATCATATAGTACAACCCATAATGCCACAGATATCTCCTGGGAGACAGAAAGCAAAATAGCAGAAGTAGGAGCTATGCGCATCTGGACAACTTCTTCGTGTAACTTACTTGTGCACTTTGGAGCTGCTCTGGCTTGATCAGGTATGTAACATTTCCACTTAGTGATGACCTGTTGCTGTGCATATCCAACTTTATGACTCAGTGGGCCAGGCAATACCCAGCTGAAGATGTGCGACTCAGATCACATGGTAACCTGCTGCTCCATGATCAAGCATTTAGTTTCCACAAAGGCCCAGTTGCAGGACAAAAGCTATTTTTCAAAGGGAAAGTAATTGTCTGCAGATGATGGCAGAACCTTGCTCCAGAAAATACTTCAGGCTTCCACTGTGATTCACTGCTGGAGGCCTGCCAGAGGCTCCAAACAGAATCTCTACCTGCCAGTGATACTCAGGAGCATTGAATCTGTTGGATCATGTAGCCCCAGTGGCAGAGCAGCCTGCACAGCAGCCCAGATGGATCTGTTGGAGAACCTTCGTTGTTCATTTCCCTTTTATTTCAGGGTGTCTGTCACTCAAATGCAGGGTGGGTCTTCTCTCTTGAGTAAATCCCTTCACCCACACCCAGAACTATGCTGATTCCATTAAGCTGGATGTTTCATACTCAGATTGACACAGTTAACTATCACAATTGCCTGATGTTTAGACCCTAGAGAAAGGCCTACATTTCTTTTGAGATGAAGACCTACAGGTGAGGAACAGAGATAGTCAAAATTAGGTAACTGGATTTTTTAAATTAAGAAATGTATAAATATAGAAATCTTGTCATCCAAGCTATTTTACCTTAGTTTATCATAAGGTATCTAGCAATGAATACAAAGTGAAGATTTCAAACTATTTGTGAAAAACTTCAGAGTTTATTATGTTTGAGTGTAAAATTCAACATTGGTAACATACTTTTAAACTAGGCTGAGTTAGGTTTTTCCAAGTTCATCTACAGTTCTTTCCCTCAGAGTTACAAATGCAAGTAGAAGTGAATGATGTCCGACTTACGTAACAGCTCTGTTCTAAGCATTCATCGTTCCTCAATAATCATAACTGATACACAGCCTTCCTGATGAGGTTGCAAATTGCATTTAGTCCATTTTTTAGCTACTGTGAAACACCTGGTCTGAAGAGCACCTGGCTTTTAAGCCAGAGGGTTCCTAAGTTTCCTCAGAAGCCCCTGGGCTGGTCATCATTCTAAGACATGAGCTGCAAGAGCTGGCAGCACTGGCAGGGGGAAAAGGTGGAGAGGACAGCTTCATACCTGGTAGAAGAAGACAGAGAGTTTAGCACCTGTTACTCCATGGGGAAAGCTGCCAAAGCTGAGGGCGGCCTGCAGTCTTCAGCTCTGTCACCTCACTGCTGGTAAAAACACAATAAAACAGATACTTAATTTGCTAAAAATTAGAAAGGTAGATGAGTAGGTATTCTAGAGTAAGAAAAGCAGTCAAGTGATTGCTTTTTCCCTTTCAATTGTTTCCTTCATGCTATAATATACCTATTACTCCCACACATATGCACAAAGAAGTACATTTGTTATAGCTGATAAATTTGCACTGACCTCCTATTAGCCCTAAAGTCCACAGTTTATATCAGGGTCCACTCTTGGTGTTACTCTTCGTGGGCTTGAGGAGTTGTATAGCAGCATGCATTCACCATACAGCATCATACAAAGTGGTTCCACTGCCCCAAACGTCTCTGTATTCCACCTATTCATCCTCCCCTCCCCCACTTCTCTGGAAATGATTAGGTTTTTTTGTTTTTTGTTTTTTTTTTTTTTTTTACTCTCCCCATCATCTTTCCCTCTGCGGGATCTTACATAGCTGAGATCAAACACTATGCCTTTCCTTCCACACCATAATATCTATTTCAGTTCCCTCACGTCTTTTCATGGCTAAGTAACGCTTCTTTTTGTTCTAAATAATGTGCCATATTTTGTGTATACCATAGTTTATTTAAACACTCACCTATTGAAGGATAGCTTAGTTGGCTTCCAAGTTTGACAATAATTAATTAAGCTGCTATAAATATTCAACTCTTTGAAAACATACCAAGGAGCACAATTTCTGGATTTTATGGTAAGACGATGTTTAGTTTTATAAGAAACCACCAAACTACCTTCCAAAATGGCTATAATATTTTATGTCCCCATTGTGATGAATGGGGCTCCTGTTGTTAAACACTCACCAGCTTAGACATCGTTGGTGTTCTGGATTTGAGCCATTCTCATAGGTGGGCAACCATGTCTCATTGTTTTAATTTTCGCTTCCCTGATGTCACAGGACGTGGAGCATCTTTACATACATTTATTCATTGTCTGTTGTATCTTCTTTGCTGAGGTATTTGTTAAGGTCTTTGACCTGCTTTTAATGGCCTATTTCTTATGGTTAAGTTTTAAATGTTCTTTGAATATTTTAAAAATATTCTTTATCGGATATATCTTTTGCAAATATTTTCTGCCATCCTCTGGCATGTCTTTTTATTCTTTTGACATCATCTTTCCCAAAGTGGAATATTTAATTTTAATGAAGCTCAATTTTTGCTTCATTGGTTTGTGCCTTTGTTATATCTATACATGTGGTTTTGACAGAATGTCCTCTTGGTGTGATAGAGATTAAGCAGAACTGAAGGGAGACTTCCTTGAAGATCTATTTCTTGGGTGATGTTTTCTTATTTTGGCTTTCCAGAATCTCTTGAGATTTTCAAGTGGTATTCTTTTTGCCAGTGGTCTACATCAAGCAGTGTTTTATACCTCTCAGGTGGTTCTGTAACCTGAGAAATCCCTTCTTTGAAAGAACACTTTTGGAATCATAATTTGGTTAAACTTGTCTGGAGCTAATTTTTCATAATATACTCTCATAAATGTGGATCCCCACCCACTTTAATCTGAATCCTCATTGACTTAATAGTAAAAATAGTTTTCAATGTCAATATTGTAGAGTTTAATCTTTTAATTTTTACATATCACTTTATTCCAATCATTGGATCTGCATTATTTCAAATGTTTTAAATATTTCACAATATTAGTTGCTATTTATATCATAGCACTCCAAATTTCAAATGGTTTTGTTATTGTTAAGTCACCTATGAAGGATTGCTTTTATATTAACATAGTATATATACGTATATACATATATAACATAGTATATACATAATTTTGTATCATATGGACCTCAACAAGAATATGGTAGCTAAACCCAGTATGTACCTGGCTGTTTATCACTAGGAGAGTTGGTTTCATGCATAAAATTAAAAGTGAGAAACAAGTACAGACAGAAGGATGTCATGAAACTTACTGGGTCTGTACCACCTCCTCTTTTGTAGCCTACTTGAGCGCTCATCTTTGTTTGCTTCCAATTTGTCTTGTCATTTTCAGGACATCACTCCCCACTTTGCAAATGCCAAGTCAGCACCCTCGATGAAACGCCCCTTCTTTCAGGTTGTTTGTTGGACTGCGCCCAGTGAAAACCTTCTCCAGCTTCAGACAACTGACCCCTCACTTTTCCTCCCTGCATTTATCTTCCATTCGTATCCCACCCAGAGTTTGTTGACCATAACTTCAAAAGCTTCTCCACCAGTCATCTAAACTCCTTTGCTAGTCTTTCTGTTACTTCCTTTTGGCAAAGTCAAAATTTTTCTGTTTTTCTTTTCGTTTTGGTAGCAGGAATTGAACTCAAGGGACTTGCGCATATGGGGCGAGTGCTCTGAGCTATAATCCCAGCCTTTCAAAAAATGTTTCTGAGACAGGGCCTCACTAGGTTGCTGTTATGGCTTACGTCTGGGTTGTCCCTGAAAGATCTCATATCTTCAGAGATGGGCTTTGAAAGGTGATTGGATTATGGTGCATTGTCCTCCAGGGGGTTAGTCCATGGATGAGTACAGAGCTCAGTGTGCGGTTAGGAGGTGGAGACTGGTTGGAGGTGGGCCACTGTGGCATGAGTAGCGGGGTATATCCCCCCCCCTCCAGTCTGCTCTTTTCTTCTCTCTTAGCTTCCGGCCACAATAACACGCACAGCATTCCTCCACCAGACCTTTCTACCCCAGCCTTTCTGCATTGGAGCTAGCTGACTGTGGACTGAAAATGTGCTCCAAAACACAACATTCCTCTTTAAGTTGTAGGTGTTGGATATTACGTGTCAGTGATGAGAAGGTAATCAAAATAATTACTTAGCCAGGCATTGAATTTGCAATCCTCTTGCTTCAGCCTCCCAAGAGCTGGGACTACAGTTAGGAGCCACAGTGCCTGGCTAAAAATAGGAGCTTATATGAAACTCAAACTCTGCTTTCTCTGTGCCTAGAGAAAAATACCTGAGTAGGACAGTATCAATTCATGGTCCACTTTGGGGAAGAGTTCTTATTATCCACTTTCAATTTCTTTGAAAGAGGTCATTTTTCTTAATATTCTTAACTTATTCTGCCCTCTCCAAGGCAGGGGACTTGGTTTCTTTGATAGGAAAGCATGAAGAAAGAATTTGCATGTGCCTGTGTTTTTCCCTGGGTCCTTTGTTGTTGCAGTGTGTACAGCTGCAGAGAACATACATTCTGCTTTACTCCTCCAAGCTGTCAGAATTTCAGGAACAGGCTGTCCGTTGGCACAGGAATATTTCAGTGCACAGGATAGCATGATTGCCTGAAGGTGCCAGTCTCTAGGACACTACTGAGAAAGGCCTTTTAATGTTTCAGTACAAAATCTATTCCAAGAGAAAATGGGAGAATAATCTTTGTCTTTTGGGCTAACTGTCCTCTCAAGTCTCTAAGGTTGCATTTTGCCCACATTCCCAAAACAAGCTACTTATGTTATCAATAGGATATTTGTACTTAAAACTCTTAACCCAAAGACTCTTTTAAACCATGAGGAATCTCTGAGAAGATTTCCTCAGAGTATGTCAAAGATGAGAAAAATTAAGTGCCAGAAGTGATCTAGTGGCACCTATGGAACACAAGAGGTAGAAGCAGGAAAGATAAATTATTTAAATAGTTGGTCAGTGTTGTTGTTTAAAAATACTTCCATACGCATCATCTCCTTCAAGTCTCAGAGTGCCTTCTGGTAGAGAATCACTAGCAGAGCTGTAATGATAGAACGGAGGCCTAGCAGGTTACTTCTTCCTCAAGGGCATTCAGATAGAAATTGAATCATATTTCAGATCAATGAGCTGTACTATCCACTTCACTGCTCTCAGCCCCGCTGTTCTTCTTAGATTTAAAATGTGCTACTGGGCCTGAAGAATGATACACGTTGACATAGCACACTATAGTAAGATAAAAATATTTTGAGAACCAATATTAAAAAAGAATGAATGACAAAGTCCATGTGTAATGTGATACTTTGGCTTTTAAAAATATTCTGGAAAAGTAATTCTACTGGTTTGGAGGAATAAATTTCTTTTAAATCGAAGAGTTTCCAAAAAACTTTCAACAGACTCAAAAAAATTCTTCAGTGTCATAAAATCATCCCTCCCCCAGCCAGTCTGCAGAGTTATTATTATGCACAATTTATATTTCTCTAGGGGACTTTGCTATTTATTGCTCTTAATTATTTGCTTTTCAAGTGCCACTATAGAATCCCCAGGGAAGCCCTTGAGTGAGGGAAGTTGTCATGCTGGGGAAGCATCAGCCTGATGGTTCCTAGGTACTAAAGCCACTGGTCTGCGGGTGACAGCAATTACCCTTCATTAGCCCAGCAGAGCTGGGGGAGGCAAGTTTTCCTTAATGGGCACTTGACATGGGTATTGACTTTATCTTTTCAAGAGAATAACTTGTTTTAGGAAGGGTGTACAAAAATGGAAATGGAATGTTGAAAAGGAAGTAGAGTCTCAAGCTTTCTTTTTCTACTAAATTTAAAAGTGTTTTTATTAGATAACCTTGGAGAGAGAACAATGTGGGCACCAACAAGAAGAAGAAGCTGTGTTCTGTTATAGTGGTGCCATTAACCCATCAGGATTATTGCGTCTCAGGGTCTTCATTTGTTAAATAGTCTGGGGGGGGGCATTAATGGTGAGGAATCAGAGTGATTTAGGAGCTCTTCCTTCAGTAGCAAAATGCTGGGGCTGAACAAAAGACACTAGAGGAGAAGAAAATGGCATCAAGCAATTAATTCAGGCAAAAAAAGTTAAACCTTTGCAGTTGCCCTTGTAGCGCTTTGGGGAAAATGACCTAGACTCAAAGTCTAGAACTATGGGATCCAAGTGTGGATGACCAGTGCAGAATAGTTACTGTAGCTCTTTAGGCCTTTGGGATGCCATCACTTGGGGCAGTGTTCTGAGATGCAAAAAGAATATCAGTCTGATTGTAGGTGATTTGTAGCTGGCACAGAGCAGGAAAGAGAGAAAGGGACATGAACTGAAAGAAGACCAAGCAGGCTTATTGCGAAACCTGAGAGGCACCTCTGTTCAAGCAGAATAGAGAAGGTCTCTCATAGGCTGAGAGGCTTTCTTTTTTTTCTTAAATAGCATTTTTCGGCAGGCTTTTGAGCGGGTGGGTTGGCGAAACAGTGAGCTAGTGTGTCCTCTGCATCGTCTGTGACCGACTGACATGTCCTTGGGGGATGGTTCTTGACCTGCAGCAATGTTCTCTGTGACCTAAGTAAAATGAAACCTGTTTCTTTAAAATGCAGGGTGCACTCATATGAACTGGTAGTGTCCCCATCTGGTCTCTACCAGATATTCACCTGCAAGTCACCTGTCACTCTTGGGCCTTCCTTTTTTCTGTATTTTCAATATTAAAACTAGTGTCATGGGTTTCTTTGAAGATCCAGGTATCTATTAACCAGCTATATGAACTTATCCTCTTCAAACTTCTGTATTTTATGAGACGTTTGTACACAGGACTTTTACTTTTTATTTTTACTTTTTCACTAGCGATCTCAATTCCTGATGTTCTGAACTAAACTCTTCCTTGCTCTCTTATTTCCTGAAATCCAAGTCCAAAGTTAGCTCCTAAAATGTTACTCAGTCTGCAGGCTATTTTCCTACCTAATGCTATTTGAAAATATCCAAACAGTTCCAGGAGCAGGCAAGAAAGTTTATTCAATTGCTAAAGAATAGAGAACAGGAATTCACACTCTAAAAACTCCCTCTCCCTGAGTAGTTCTGGATTATGAATGAGCGTGGTATGCATGCTATCACTAAGACTTTTCATGGAGAAGGGAAATTTCCAGACACCTGGGTGCCACCTCTTTTCTCCTATATTTGGGCACAATTAGATTTGTCACAACGTTGGGTGGGCTTTTCATGATTATAATGAGGTTACAGTAAGTCCCACACCAGGTCAAGCCAGTCTGAAGTTCCTTTTGGAGGCTGAGTGTGTGTAATAACTTGGTGGTCAGCAGCTGGGAGTGTGTGATTATTAGTATCCAGGCTTTAACTTCTGCAAGCAGACAGCCTAGCCGACAACAAGCTACCAGTAATTTTCAGGTGAAGTCTAGAGTCAAATATGTAATAAATTCTTTTTTTTTTTATTTTTTTTTTTTTTGCGGTACTGGGGATCGAACTCAGGACCTTGTGCTTGCTAGGCAAGCACTTATTCCACTGAGCTATATCCTCAGCCCCAATAAATTCTTATGACATTATAATTCTTTAATTAATGTTCTAATAAACTTGAAGTCTCAAGACGATGATTTAAAGAGAGTAAGTAATTTCGATATACAGTTAGTAAAATGATTCTTTGCACAAACACGGGATCAGAGTACCTATTATGTTGACTGTACTCTCATTTTTTTGTCTACATTTTTTTACTTTTAAGAGAAACAAAAACAATAAAAATGATACGGAGTTTCAAAACAAGATAATAGGAAATTAACAATGGTTACTATATTGCACATTGTCATCTGCAAAATAGATGCTCAGATTATCAGGTACAGGCATGCAAAGTTGATTAAATAATATAAGCGCTAACCGTTCCTTTCAATGAACAAATAGAAATTAGTAGGACAATTATCTTAGATATCTTGTGTGTGTATATGTATATATATTTTTCCTCTTCTTTCTTTTCTCCTTTCCCTCATCCCACTTGTTCTTTCATGTTGAGCAATTTCTTCCCCGTTCACAATATCTATTGTACCTTTGGATCTTATTTACTGTTTCTGTTTCTTACCCTAGGGAGACAGTATCAACAGGTGATGTGCTAATATGCTCATGTATCGTTTCATAAATACAACATGCCCTGAATCCACTTTCTGTTTGGCAGTCCCAAAGAGCTTGCTAGTGTTCAAATGTGATCATGTCACTGTACTTTGCAGAGCACTTCAAAGAATTCTCTGAACAAGAGAGACAATTTGAGTTATGCAACAAAGTTAAAGTTCCTCCATTCACTGAGCTGAGAGGACACGGCCGAGTCCTTCATACTCGGCCGTGTCCTCTCTTACCACTCACACCCCTCCCACTTTTGTGCATGTCACTCTTGTCAAACTGCGCTCTTCCCACTCCAGGTCTTCACACCTAGATTTCCTATCCCTAAAGTGTCCCTTTCAATGTGCCTTGCCAAACATATCCTCCCTGGAGTCCTGCCTGACCCCCAGGGGCATATAAAATACTGAGATAGACACTAGGGGCAGGACAATTTAGGAATCTCTATCCTATATTGTGATGATCTCTTTTCTCATCTGGATGCCCCAAGAAAACATTTTTACACTATAAAATTGTATGGAACTGAGTAAAAAATTACCCCACACTGTAGAACAAATTACATTTACGCTTGCATTTGAGTGATTTATTTGCCCTTCCTGGCAGCCAGTCTGGGGACCCTGCTAAAGTAAGAACCTTTAGCATGGCAATTGACATAGGCTGAATGATTGAATGAATAAATGAATGAATGAGAGCCTTAAGCTGTCTGGTTTTATATCAGGAAGAATATTCAAAAGAAATTAGAATACTAGAAATAGGTTTTAGGATGGGAGATAAATTCTCAGTTATTTGCCAGAAGAAAATGGGGACTTAGTTCTACAGCTAGTTTATGTAGGAGTCTAATAACATCTTTATTTTCGGGTTCTAAACCAATGGAGATGAGACACAAAAGACTATAAAACCAAAATAGCTGTTCTGTGAGTAGTGGGACATTATGGGCAAAAAGCTGAAACTGAACTCGTTGGGGGGTCACGAAGCTCTGGTGGCATGGGATGCAGTGGCATGGATGCAGCGTGCTTGGAAAATGGTCGCCTTGCCGACCCATAAGAAAAGAAGTAATTGTAAAAGGCAAAGTGACACAGAAGCAGTGATCACTAATGCATACCTGCCCTGAGGTGGAATGCCAAATCAATGCCTCTCTTTGACTTCCCTGAAGGATGTGTTACTCTTCTCTGGGGACAGGACAGCATGCCAGCTATGATCCCAGCACTTCCTTGGGAGAGTGCATATGTTGAAAGCTCTATTTTTAGGACCCAGGTTAGAAGTCAGGCAGGGAAGAGAATTGCCATTATATCTGCTTCTTTGCATTGCAATTTCTTATTTATTTTGTCAATGGACACATGATCCTAAAGCTCACTCTGAGGATCTTAGAAGGCCTGTAGAACGTTTATACAGAAATCAAAAAGAAAATAAATGCACCTTGAGTAGTGGTTTAAACAAACTGCATATTCTCAAGGGCTTATCTATTTTTTTTGTTCCTATCTCTGTGTCTCCATATCTTTGTCTTTCTCTCTTTGCTCACCCTCTACCTTAATTTATATAGTAATTATGAGCCACCCTGCCCATGATAGCCATGTGACTTTCCCCTGTGGATGCAACTGATTCTTCACCACCCCAGCATGGGAACAGTCTTTTTAGTCTCTGTAACACTGTGCCTCTGCTTACAAAAATATTCTTCATTTCAGTTACAAATATTTGCAGCATTGGTAGAAGAACAAAAACTTATGTTTCATGGATTAGATTTATTTATTCATTTATTATTACCAGTGAAAGGATCTGTCATCTTGATTGCTTTTATCTTTAATCTCTTGAAAGGAGGATGACTATTTAAATTATTAGAAGTATTTCTTTGTCTGGAATGAATTGCGGTTTTCAAATGAAATCTTTCCCCTGACAATTTATTATGCTTTATTGTAAATCTCAAGGATGAACTTTATTGCCACACATGAGAAAAGCAAGGAAAAAAGGAGTTTGTCTAAAATATCACTGTCAAAATTGTGAATGAACAAAAGGAGGCATCTTGGCTAAGAAGGCGTTGGGCAGGTAGTTACTTATTTAATCATTCTCAGTTCACTGACTTGGTTGTTTAATGGAAAATTTGGGGCAGGAAAGTGATTACAGGTATTGGAATAAGATCTTGAGAAAGGATTCTGTGCTGTGTTTTAAACCAATACTTTTGACTATCATACAAATGAGATGCTAGTTCTTTTATTAACAGCCATACTTCGTTTCTACTATTAGATTACGTAAAAGGTCACTAAATATGAAATAACCTAGGATCTGGACTTTTAGAACCAAAAAGACATGATTGAGGAGAAGAGAATAAATTTAGAATCAATAGAAGCACTGGAGCCCACTCCACAAAGCTGACACTGTGGGTCTTCTGGGAGTCATAAATAGGAGAAAGATCTTGGTACACTTTGGTGACTGGAGCTCAGATAAAAAAGGCATGGGTGAAATACACAGTCACTCTTAAAAGAAATTGATCATAAAACCCAGTGGTTGGATTTGTGAACTGTAATGTGTAGAGAATCTAGGAGAGGATGTGAATAAAAGACAAGAAAACACACTTCAGACCCCAAAAGACAATGAAAAAGGCTGAGATGGAGAGGGAGCTTGTGCTCATATGAGGAGAGATTGCTGCTCAAGCTCTGTGGTTGCCAGGTAAATTTGTAAGACTAACAGTGTGAAATTATCCAAGGTTATAAAGTCAAAAATCTTGATTTTGGGGAGAAATCTCTCAATTTCTAAATGTTGAAAATTATTCAAATATTTAAATAATATACAGGTAACACAAATTATTTCCATGACTTGGATTTAGCCCACAAACTGTTAGTTCTCATTTCTTTCCCTGAAAAGGTACTATTGAAGCTTTTTGAGCAAAAGAAGTACGATTGTCAATGTTGCTATGTCAGTTTCATTGGACTAAGAAGTACCTAGCAGACTAGTAAAACATGATACTGAGTGTGTCTTAATGGGTCATTGAACTGTGACACTGGACTCTACATGGGATCACGTTTCTGTTCCTCTCTGACATTTCTCCCTTGCTCTGCTGTGCAGCTGCCATGAACTAAGCATTATACTTGTATAATTCTAAGTATTATACTAAGTATTATACTTAGTTCATACTTTTGTACATGTCTTTGTGTTGCAGCCTGTTGACCATGTAGTTAATCTGAAACTGTGAAAAATTAAACTTTTACTACTTGAAGTTTTAAGTCTCAGGTATTGTATTTCAGTGAGAGGAGAGCCAACCAGGACAGAAAGTTGGCACCTGAAGTGAAATAGTTGATGTGAATGTAACTGATCCTGTGAGTTAGAAGCCTGTGAAATTCGTTTGTGGAAGGATTAAGGAAAGATTTGGCTATGGGACGGATATTACTGGCTGTTTTTAGCCAGATTGATAGAGGGAATTAGGGACAAGGTGCCAAATAGAAAAATTGTTTAAACTTTGGCTCAGAGGACCTATGTGTAAATTTGGGGCTAAAGGAGGTTAAGGGTGCAAAAAATTAATTCCATTAAAAAGAAAACAAGTACTTTATTCAGGGACAAGAATACATATACCTTGAAAGCATCTCAACAAGGGTATTACACTGTCACTTGAGAAAAGAGTTCCTAGGATCCTTTCTCAAGAAGGGCCTCCTAGCAAATTGTTTCCATGGGATGAACCTCACCACACTTAGTCATCAGGACACTCAGGGACTGCTCTTGCTATAGGTCAAGGGGCTTACTCAAGCTGGTGGAAGGCTTTAGCACTTTTCATGTGATGCTGGTTTTACTGGCATGGAGAATGCAAGAGTTGTAGAGTGGGGAAGTTTCCGCCCCGATTTAAAAGAAAAGCCTGGAATCCAGGCAAGAGGTCCTCAAGAGAACAGTGCATAAAATTGTGAGAATGAAGCTAAAGTTGCAGTGGAGGCACCAAAAGTTCCCAGATACCAGGAATATAGAATGAGTGCTGAGGAAAGTTGCAGGCCAAAAATGGAGGTAGCCCAAGAGAGAAACTCTGAGTGCTACAACCAGTAAAGAGCATGTGGTTGGGGCAACACAAGCCCTTTTGGAAAACACATTTTGCTATCCTGTATCCTGGATATAAGACAGGAGTTATAGGACTTAATGTTTGCCCCACTGGGCCTGAGTCTTTCTTTGGTCTGCTTCTTTTCTACCTCCCTTCTCCAATGGGAATTTTTATCCTTTGCTATTGTACCTCGGGATTATGCAGCTCATTTTTTTATTTTTACAAAAGCTAAGAGCTAAGAGTTTGGCTTCAGTCTCAAAAGGGTCTTAGACTTGGATTTTTGAAAAATGCTGGAACTGTTGATACTATTGGGAAGTGACTACTCTGTTTCTGGTTGTGTGTATAATAGTTGTATTATGTTAGGAAGAATTATAAACTTGTTATTATCTTAATCTGGAGATTAATACCCAGGACCCACAACTTAAAGGTAATGAAGTTTCAAGGAATTTATCCCATGGTCAGCAGATCAAAGAAAAGAATACATGGTGGAATGATGTGTTGGAGCAAAGCTTCTCCGCCGAAGGTAGCTAGGAAGCAAAGTATGAAGGGAATGAGGAGGAGATCATATATAGCACCCAAGGTCATGCTTCCATGACCCACATGGGCCCACTCAGGAGCATATTTTACTGATCTGATAGGTGTTTCTTAATCCATTCAAGTTGGTATAGTATGATGGACAGCCACACCATTCTATTTCTTCACTTGATAACAGTCTAAAGCAATGACTCTCAGCAATGGGCCATTGCTCCTGGGTAGGGAGGAGGGTTGGTGGTATGTATGGATATCATGTGAGATTAAACTTCCCATGAGCACAAACATAACATAGAACAAAATTCTTTCCATTCAAGGGCTTTTTCAATGGATCTGTGCTTTCTCCCTTTTTGTCTGGGCAGATTTTTGAAGAGTGGTTGGAGCATTTGTAGCTGACCCTATGTCTACCTCCTCTATTTCTGTCTGTTTCCTTCTTCCCATAATACTCTGAGACTGATTTTTGAGCTGGTAAAATAAAGATGTGAAGTGCTTACAGATCAGTGTGTTGGATTTTTTGTGATAGATAGTGTGATGAGATAAGCCCCAGGGAACAAATGTCTTTAAATTGGTCACAGTACCACGGGTGGGCACACAAACCTGCAAGGCTTTCCATTTCTGCAAACAGCACATAATTCAGTCATTCACATCACACTTCCCCCAAGATGTATTTTCCTGTACAGGGTCAATAAAAAGTGAACCCTTACTTTTATTTAAATGCTGTCTTTTAAAGAGAGGCAACACAGATACACTTTTCTGGAGTGATTTCATTCCTATGTACCCCTAACAGATGGCAAAGTCTTCTCTTCATCCCAATCACTTGACCAAATCTGGCTCACATTTATTTCCCTAAAAGTTATTTATTGCCTATTGAGGAAAAGAAACATGTGCTGACCACTTTATGAAAGGGAAACCAATTTGGAATATAGAAAAAAAATCAAGCTGTTTTCTCTGAGGCTGACTTCTTTTCAAGAGTTTATACCTCGGTCTTTGAATTCTGTTGCTGTGGCCTGAAGGTGAACAAGCTGATACAGAGCACTGTATGCATACTGTGAGCATAATGGGGAGACTTTAGGAGGAAGGGAACTTTCTAGAAATTCTGTCCTTGACTCTTATTTTGTTCTATCTCTTTTGAAAACAATAACTGGGCCTGGAAACTAATTTTCTCTCATGTTACTTTGTATTTTTAGAACGTAAAGGGTGAGGGACAATGAAACAGAATAACAAAGGCAGCAATCGTAAAAATTCATATCAACACTCTGCTTACCCTTATTTGCCTTTTGTAAACCATCTGCCTACAGTGTTTCTTTCCACCCATCCTGCGCATCCCAGATAGGTGGTTTATATGTCATGCAGATGATTTGATTAACTGAAAACCCACACATAATTTTTATTTTTTTGAAAATCCATAAATTATAATTTTGATTTTTTATACAAATGTTCTCACAGTGTATGTCAGAGGCTAGATCCCATGGTTATGCAAGTTCAGACAAAGTTTCCAGATTTTTCCTTCCTTTCTTTTTCCCTTCCTCCCTTCCTCCCTTCCTCCTCCCTCCCTCCCTTCCTTCCTTCCTTCTTCCCTCCCTCCCGGCCTTGCTTCTCTTTCTTTCACTCTCTCCTTTTTCTTTCCAAAATAGAAATAAGGAGACTTTTGCATCAGCCTAGACAGGCTTTTATTTCCAGCTGTCCAAGTCTGAATTAAATCATTTAATTTTTAAAATATTTCAGCTTTCATATCAAAAATTATATAACGTTGCTTTCTTTTCATGATTTCTATAATATTTGGAGACATTTGTGAAGTACATGACATAGTACACTTAGTAGGGATTCAATAAATAGTAATTACTACTATAATTTCTTTAACTAGTATTTTAGCATATATTATATATACACTTTTCTGGGAATAGTCTATTTCAGGAGTGAAGGGATTAAACTTTTTAATTTTTTAAAATTTATTTTAAAAATAAAAGAAGGAAAATATATTAACAAACACATCCATTTAAACATAGTATAAAAACAACACAAACAATGCAGAATTACAGACAATGTGGTAGCAAATTAACAATGGTTGTTGTATTATATATTGATATCTTCAAAATGGTTTCTCAGGAAAACAAATATGGACATGCAAGATTGATCAAACAAGTAATCATTAAGTGTTCCTTTCCGAAAAGCAATAGAAGACATTAGCACCACTGTTAGCTATCCTGTACGTACATACACACATGATTTCTCCTTCTTTGCTTCTCTTTCCCACACCCCAGTTGCCTTTTACTTTTGAGCATTTTCCTTTCATTTCACAATGTCTATTATACCTCCTAGCTTTTATTCACTCTTTCAGGTTCTTACACTAGTGAGACAATACATTGCTTACACATGCAGGTCTGATTTATTTCACTTACGAGTATGATCTAGAGTTGTAGCCATTTACCTATAAAAACCTCATTTGTCTTTCTTTATAGATGTGCAGTATTCCATTACATAAAAGTACCACAATTTTTTTATCCAATGCTCAATGGATGGACATTTTGGTTGCTATCACAATTTATCAATTACAAATTGTGCCATTAAAAGATGGGTGCATGTATATCACTGGGATATGATGTTCTCAGATTTTGTGGGGAAATACCCAGAAGGGAAATAGCTGAGATGAAGGGATCTCTAGATCTAGTTTGCTGAGGAATCTCCAAACTGATTTCCACAGTGGTTTCACCAATCTGCATTCCCTCCAGCAGTGGAGAAGAGTTTCTATTTCTCCATAGCCTCAGCAGCATGTGTTATTGGTTGATTTCTTAATGATAGCCATTCTTACTGGGGTGAGGTGAAATCTCAGTATTGTTTTAATTTGCATTTCACAAATGACTAATGATGTTGAACATTATTTCATTTATTTATTTGCCATTTGCATTTCTTTATCTGAGAAGTGTGTATTCATTTCAGATGCCCATTTTTGGATTGGGTCTTTGAATTTGGGGAGGTTGATGTTTTTTAATTCTTTATATGTTCTAGATAGAAGACCTTTGTCCAGAGGACAGTCACCTAAAACTTTTTCCCAATTTGTGAGTTTTCTTTTTACTCTGCTGGAAATTTCTTTAGATGTTCAGAAACTTTTCCATAGGATGAGATCCCAGTTGATGATTCTTTGGAGTATTTCATGGGCAGTTTGGTTTTTGTTCATGAACTCTCTGCCTAACCCTACGTCTTCGAGGTTTTTACCTATTTTCTCTTTGAATAAACTTCATGTTTCTGTTCTAATATTGAGATCTGTGATCCATTTTGACTTGAGTTTGGTGCATGGTGATAGGCTTGGGTCTATTTTCAGTCTTCGGCAAGAGGAGAGCCAGTTTTTCCAGCGCCATTTATTAAAGAGGCTATCGTTCTTCCAGTGAGTTTGTTTGGCCCCTTAGTCAAAGAGTAGGTGGCTGAGTGTGTTTGTGGTTGTGTCTGTGTCTTCCAGTCTGTTCCATTGACCTTCTGGTCTGTTTTTTAGCCAGTACCATGTTGATTTTATTACAGTACCTTTGTAGTATAATTTCAGGTCAGGGATTGTAATTCCACCTGACTTGACCTTGTTGCCCAGGATTGCTTTTGCTATTCTGGGTCTCTCCTGGTTCCAGATGAATTTAAGGAATGTTTTCTCTGTGAGGTATGCTAACGGTAGTTTAATGGGAATTGCATTGAATCTGTACAACAATTTTGGTAGTGTGGCCATTTTCACAAGGTTGGTTATTCCTATCCATAAGCAAGGAATGTTTTCCATTTATTGAAATCCTCTTCAATGTCTTTTTTCAAAGTACTGTAGTTTTCATTCAATAGATCTTTTACTTCTTTTGTTAGATTGATTCCTAAATATTTCAATTTCATGGATGCTATTGTGAAAGGTATGTTTTCCTTAATTTCTCTCTCAGTCTGTTGTTTGTAAATAGGAATGCTATTGAGTTTTGGGCATTGACTTTGCATGCAGCTACACTGCTGAATTTGTTGATTAATTCATGGAGTGTTGTCGAGTTTTGGGGGCCTTTCATATAAAATATCATGTCCTCTGCAAATAGTGATAATTTTACTTTTTTCTTTCCTATCCGTATTCCTTTTTTCTCTGTCTCTTGTCTAATTGTTCGGGCTAATGCTTTGAGAACTATGTTGAACAGGAGAGGTGACAGCAGAATCCTTGTCTTGTTCCTGATTTTAAAGTAAAAGCTTTCAGTTTTTGTCCATTTAGTATGATGTTGGCTGTTGTTTTGTCATAGATGGCTTTGATAAGGTTGAGGGAAAGACCAATTATTTCTTTTTTTTCTAGAGTTTTTATCATGAATGCATGTTGGACTTTTTTGAAAGCTTTTTCTGCATCTATTGAGATGATCACATGTTTTTTGTCTTTGGCTCTATTGATATAGTGTAAAACATTAATTGATTTGCGAATATTGAACCATCCCTGCCTTCCTGGAATGAATCTGACTTGGTCATGGTGTATGATTTTCTTCATGATTCACTGCTTTCTGTTTGCTAGTATTTTATTGAGTGTCTTTCCATCTATATTCCTTAGGGAGATTGCTCTATAGTTCTCTTTCTTGGTTGGGTCTTTCTCTGGTTTTGCTATCAGTATAATACTTGCCTCCAGAAATGAGTTAGAGAGCATTGCTTCCTTTTCAATTTCATTGATGAGTTTGAGGAGTGTTGGTAATAAATATTCTCTGAATTTGGAAGCTGTTTTGTCTCAGACTCTGTAATACATTGCTCCAGTGTATTCTTGTAAAATTCTGCTGTGAATCCATCCGGGCCTGGGCTTTTTCTTGTCAGTAAGTTTTTAATCACATTTTCAATCTCATTAATCGATACTGCATTGCTCAGGACTTTTATATCTTCTTGACTCAACCTTAGTAATATGTACATATCTAGGAATCTGTTCATTTCTTCTGAGTTTTCTATCCTATTGGAGTAAAGATTTTCAAAGTAGGTATTAATGATCTTCTGAATTTCTGTAGAATCTGTAGTAATTTCGTCCTTTCCATTCCTTATTGCATGAATTTGAGTTCTTTCTTTTTTTGATAAGATTGGCTAGAGGTTTATCAATTTTATTTATTCTTTCAAAGAACCAACTCAATTCATTTATTTATTTATTTATTTTTGTAGTGTTTTCTTTATCTCAGTTGCATTAACTTCTGCCTTGAGCTTTATAATGTCTTCCTTTCTTTGGGCTTTGGGCTTGACTTGTTCTTCTTTTTCTAATTTTGAGGTGCACCGTTAGGCTATTTATTTGTTCCTTTTCACTTTTCCTTATGTGTGAGTTCACCACTATAAGTTTCCCTCTGAGGACTGCTGTCATGGCATCCCACAGATTTCAGTAAGTTGTATCTACATTTTCATTTGTTTGTAGATATTTTTTACTTTTTTCTTTAATTTCTTCTGTGTCCCATTCAGGAGGTTGTTGTTTCATTTCTAAATGTTTATGGACAACACCCATATCAGAGCCACAGCAACTCCCAGTGATCCAGCCAAGGACCAAACGGGAACTGGAGCACAACAGCAAGAGAGAGCTGCAGATGGAGGTGGCTCACACGACACCACGCCCTTCTCACTCCAGCATCAAGCAGGAAGCATGAACTGAGTTACTGGGCTTCGGCTCTCACCCTGAATGCCCTCTGTGAGCACC
>PVLD010017222.1:0-42593 GCA_004027595.1 Dinomys branickii
GGGGCGAATAAACAGCTCGCCACCCCAGGATTCTTGCAGATAGGCCACTCAGGTGTTCCTCCCTGGGTGGAGCTCCTTCCCCCCTCACAAAACCCGTTGGGGCGCCTAAGTAGGTCTTCCCACCCGGGAGATCCCGCAGTCCTTAAAGCTGCTTTGATGTCTCTCGCTGGGCTGAGCTTCTTCCTGATTCAGGAAAAACTGGTTAGAGCGCGCACTTAACTCACCCTGTGATCGTGCAGACAGGAGTGCCGTTCAGATGTTTTTCCCTGGATGGAGATTTTCCCCGACTCAGAAATCCCGCTGGCCAGTCGCTGTTGCTCCAGTTCGCGCAGCGCTGGCTGCGGGGGTGGGGTTCTGAGCGGGATCCCGGAGCGCTGCCCGGTTTGGTGCAGTTTGTCCCAGTAGCGCATTCTCTGTCGGGTTCAGGAGCTGGAGCCGTTGTTCCCTCCGCACTCGCTCTCTTGGCTGGTCATCTTCTTCCCGGAAGTCCTCATTTCTGTCTTCATATTGCTATATTTCATTGTTTGGGTGGTAATCCTCTGGGAGGTTCTCTCTCTGCTGCCTACCCGGTCGCCATCTTCCCGGAAGTCCTTTTTCTGCATCTGTTGAGATGATCATATGGTTTTTGTCTTTGGCTCTGTTGATATGGTGTATAACATTAATTGATTTGCATATATTGAACCATCCCCGCATTCCTGGAATGAATCCGATTTGGTCATGGTGTATGATTTTCTTGGTGATTTGCTGCATTCTATTTGCTAGTATTTTATTGAGTATCTTTGCATCTATATTCCTTAGGGAGATTGGTCTCTAATTCTCTTTCTTGGTTGGGTCTTTCTCTGGTTTTGGTATCAGTATAATGCTTGCCTCCAGAAATGAGTTAGGGAGAATTGCTTCCTTTTCAATTTCATTGAAGATTTTGAGGAGTGTTTGTATTTAGTCTTTTCTGAATTTCTTGTAAACTTCTGCTGTAAATCCATCAGGGCCTGGGCTTTTCTTTGTCAGTAAGTTTTTAATCACATTTTCAATCTCATTAATTGATATTGGGTTCTTCAGGATTTTTATATCTTCTTGACTCAACCTTGGTAATTCGTACATATCTAGGAATCTATCCATTTCTTCTCAGTTTTCTCTCCTATGGGAGTAAAGATTTTCAAAGTAGGAATTAACAATCTTCTGAATTTATGTAGAATATGTAGTAATTTCATCTTTTTCATTCCTTATTGCATGAATTTGAGTTCTTTCTTGTTTTTTCATAAGGTTGGCTAGGGGTTTATCAATTTTATTTATTCTTTCAAAGAACCACCTCTTTGATTCATTTATTTTTTGTAGGGTTTTCTTTGTCTCAGTTGCATTAATTTCAGCCCTGATCTTTATAATCTCCTCCCTTCTTTGGGCTTTAGGCTTGACTTGTTCTTCTTTTTCTAAAAGTTTGAGGTGCAGCATTAGGCTATTTATTTGTTTTCTTTCTGTTTTCCTTATGTGTGAATTCATCTCTATAAATTTCCCTCTAAGGACTGCTTTCATTGCATCCCACAGATTCTGGTAACTTGTGTCTACATTTTCATTTGTTTGTAGGTATTTTTTAATTTCTTGTTTAACTTCTTCTGTGACCCATTGTTTGTTCAGGAGGTTGTTGTTTAATTTCCAAGTGTTTATGGAGTTTTTGGAGTGCCTTTTGTCATTAATTTCCAATTTCATTGCACTGTGGTCAGATAATATGCATGGGATAATTTCAGTTCTTATGCATTTAGGTAGGTATGCTCTATGGACTAGAATGTGGTCTATTTTAGAGAAAGTCCATGTGCAGCTGAGAAAAATGTGTATTCTGATGTGGGGTGGAACACTCTGTATACCTCTACTAAGTCCATTTGTTCTCAGCTTTGGTTCAGATCTGTTATTTCTTTGCTGATTTTTTGTCCAGTTGACCTATTTCTTTGTGTCAAAGGGGTGTTGAGGTCCCCTATCACAATAGTGTTATTAATTATATGGGTTTTAATGTCTGTTAAGATTTGTCTTATGTAGTTTGGTGTTCTGATATTTGGTGCGTACATGTTTAGGATTGTTATCTCATCCTCTTGCAGATTTCCCCTAAGAAGTATGTACTGACCTTCTTTATCTCTTTTGATTGTTCTCAGTTTGAAGTTTACATTGTCTGCAAACATAATAGCTACTCCTGCTTTTTTCTGGGTTCCCGTTGCATGGAGGATTGTTTCCCATCTTTTGACTTTCTGTCTATGGATTTCCTTTCAAGCAAAATGTGTTTCCTGTACACAGAATATTGTTGGATTTTGTTTCTTAATCTACTCTGCCAGTCTGTTTCTTTTGACTGGTGAATTGAGACCATTTACATTTATGGTTATAACCAATATGTGTTGGCTTATCATTGTCATGTTATTTGCTTGCTGTTGGTTTCTTACTTTTTCTACCTGCTTAATTGCTTGCTCTTCTTGAGGGTGCCTTTCTATTGTTATTCTTGAAATTGGATTCATTTCCTCCTCAGTCTAGAATGTCTTTTAGTACTTTTCCTGAGGATGGTTTGGCCCTCATGAAGTTCTTCAGTTGCTATTTGTCATGGAAATATTTTATTTCTCCATTAAACTTGAAGCATAGTTTGGCAGGATACATCAATCTTGGTTGGAAGCTGTTTTGTCTTAGGACCTGTAATACTTCACTCCAAGCCCTTCTCGATTGGATGGTTTGTGTTGAGAAGTTTGCTGTGATTCTGATGGTCTTTCCTTTATAGGTGATCTATTTCTTTTCTCTAGCAGCTTTTAATATTCTGTTCTTTTGCTGGATGTCTGGGATCTTGATTATTATATGTCTGGGTGTAGTTTTATTATGGTTATGACAAGTAGGAGTTCCATGTGCCTCATTTACCTGTATCGCAGGTTCTGTTTTCATGCTTGGGAAATTTTCTGCTATTACTTCTGCAAATATTCTTTTTATGTCATTTGTGTCATCTCCTCCTGTTTCATTGACTCCTATTACTTGGACATTATTTCTCTTTGCCTCATCTTACAGCTGTTGAATTGATTTTTCCTGGATCCTTGTTGATTTTAAGAGATCCTTCCTTTCATGATCACTAGCTGCCATGCTGTCTTCAAAACCTGAAATTCTATCTTTGGCTTCATTCAAGCAGTTTTGCAAGCTTTCAATGGAAGTTTTGATTTCCTGGAAATCTCTTTGAGTCTGTTTCATGCATTCTAATTCATTCCTATATTGCTCATGTAACATTTCCATCCATTACCTATGTTCATCTATTTTTTATCTGTTTCTTCTCTAGATGTGCAGAGCATTTCTTTCATTATTATTGTCATTTCATTTTTTGCCTGAGTGATTATGTCTGATCTGATGTCTTCTGTGACCTGATGGAGTTGTTTCTTTACTTCCATTGCAATCATTTCAGCAATTACAGGTGTGTGTTTACCAAG
Organism: Dinomys branickii; assembly: GCA_004027595.1. Lineage (NCBI taxonomy): Eukaryota > Metazoa > Chordata > Mammalia > Rodentia > Dinomyidae > Dinomys > Dinomys branickii. The sequence goes on from PVLD010017222.1 coordinate 3,435, forward strand.
CTCTCCCAAGTCTCTTGGACTTGTTCTGAGTGGGGTGGAGTTCTGAAATTGTGTTTTAGCCCTTCGCCTTTCACGTTTGCTGCTGGAGGCAGAACACTCAGTCTTTCTCTTCTCTGGCAGTTCAGCAAAGGTCACTAGTGTCCCTAGTTTTCCTGCTGGTCAGGCCTGCCCCTCAGTGTCTGCTGTGATGTGCTGCTTAGTCTGGGGTCTTCCATTAGATGGTGAAGTGTACCTAGTTCTCCCAGGTCTTCAGATGAGAACTGTGATGTCAGTTGATGGCAGACCGTCTGGTCTAGTGACCCCTCGTAATTCAGGGCATATGTATGACCCAGAATATAATTGCACTTATGGCACAATTCCAGACCAATGGTCCTGTGACCTAGGCAGTTCATCATACAGGCAAAACCCAGACAGGAACTGCAGAGTCAACACTTGATTCTGTATCTCCAGTCAGTTCAGGATGCCCGTAGGATCCAGAGGCGGGCCACACCTACAGCGATCACAGACTGGCTGTGTCTGTGACCTCCAGAAGGTCAGGGCGCAAGGGAAGCCCAGACCCGAACTGCAGTGCTAGCCTCTGGTGGAGCGCTTGCTCCAGTACCTCACTCAGTGCTGGGCATGTGGAGGCCCACAAGTGCACCCCAGTGAGAGCAGTTCGTGGGCCTTTTAAGTGAGGATCTCCTGTCTGTAGCAGGTGCACAGAGCATAGAGACTCAGACTGTAATGGCAGCAGGGTTGTGGGTTGCCCACTCTGTCCCCAAGAAGTAGATGGGAAATAGCTCGTTCCCTAGGCAGTGTTCAGCTGGGAAACGTGCAGTCAGCCGATAGCGGCCCTCCTGATTCTGCTTCTCCAGTCAGTTCAGGATATGCACAGGAGCCAGGCGCAGGCCACACCAACAGAGATCGCAGACCACCTATGTCTTTGACCTCCAAGAGGTCAGAGCGCAAGTCAGGTCTGTTTTTTTTTTTTTTGCCAGTACCATGCTCATTTTATCACAGTAACGTTGTAGTATAATTTCAAGTTAGGGATTGTGATGCCTCCTGCCTTTCCTTTGTTGCTGAGGATTGGTTTTGCTATTATAGGTCTTTTCTGGTTCTAGGTGAATTTTAGCAATGTTTTCTCTAGGTCTGTGAGGTATACTAATGGTATTTTAATTGGGATTGCATTGAATCTGTACAATAATTTTGGGAGTATGACCATTTTCACAATGTTGATTTTTCCTATCCATGAGCAAGCAATATCTTTCCATTTTCTGAAATCCTCTTCGATCTCTTTTATCAGAATACAGTAATTTTTACTGTAGAGATATTTTACTTCACTAGGTTGATTCCTAAGTATTTCATTTTTTATATGCTATTGTGAAAGGTGTGACTTCCCTAATTTCTGTCTCAGTGTGTTTGTTGTTTGTGTACAGGAATGCTACTGATGTTTGTGTGTTGACTTTGTATCCAGCTATGCTACTGAATTTGATTATTAAATCTATAAGTCTTTTGGTGGAGTTCTTGGGGTCTTCTGTGTAGAGTATTATGTCATCTGCAAATAATGATAATTTCACTTCTTCCTTTTCTATCCATATTTCTTTTATTTCTCTCTCTTGTCTAGTTGCTCTGGCTAATGTTTCCAGAACTGTGTTGAATAGGAGTAGAGACAGTGGACATCCTTGTCTTGTTCCTGGTTTTAAAGTGAAAGTTTTATTTTTGTCCATTTAATATGATGTTGGCCATTGGTTTGTCATAGATGGATTTTATCAGAGTGACGTAAAGATTATCTATTCCTATTTTCTGTAGCTTTTTTTCTCATGAATGAGGGTTAGACTTTATCCAAAGCTTTTCCTGCATCTGTTGAGATGATGATATGATTTTTGTCTGTGTCTCTATTGATATGGTGTATTACATTAATTGATTTGCATATATTGAACCATTCCTACATTCCTGGGATGCATCCCTCTTGGGCATGGTATATAATCTTCTTGATGATTTGCTGCATTCTATTTGATAGTATTTTATTGAGAATTCTTTGCATCTATGTTCATTAGGGAGATTGGCCTATAGTTCTCTTTTTGGGTTGGGTCTTTCTCTGGTTTTGGTATCAGGATAATAACTTGCCTCCAGGAATGAATTAGAGAGAATTTCTTCCCTTTCAATTTCATTAAAGAGTTTGAGAAGAATTGGTGCTAAATCTTCTCTAAATTTCTTGTAGAATTCAGCTGTGCATCCATCAGTACCTGGGCTTTTCTTTGTTGGTAAGATTTTTATTCCATTTTCAAATTTGTTGGCTGATATTGACTTATTCAGAGTATTTATATTTCTTCATTTAACTTTGGCAATTCATCTGTATCTAGGAATATGTCCATTTTTTCTATGTTTTCCATCCTATGAGAGTAAAGATTTTCAGCAGGGCATGGTGGGGCACGCCTGTAATCCTGGCACTCAGGAAGCTGAGGCAGGAGGATTGTTGCAAGTTAGAGACCAGCCTGGGCTACAAAATGAGCTCAAGGCCAGCCTGCAGTGCACCTTGTCTCAAAAAGACCAAAAAAAAAAAAAAAGAGAGAGAAAGACAGAGTAAAGTTTTTCAAAGTAGGTATTGATGATCTTCTGAATCTCTACAGGATCTGTAGTAATTTTATTCTTTTCATCCCTTATTGCATGAATTTGAGTTTTTTCTTTCCTTTTTTTGTTAAGGTTGGCTAGGGATTTATTGATTTTATTTATTTTTTTCTAGGAACCAACTCTTTCATCCATTAATTCTTTGTATTGTTTTCTTAGATTTTGTGTGTGTGTGTGTGTGTGTGTGTGTGTGTGTGTGTGTGTGTTTGAGACAGGTTCTCACTATGCAGTTCAGGCTGGCCTTGAGCTCACTTTGTAGCCCAGGCTGGCCTGGAACTCACAATGATCCTCCTGCCTCAGCCTCCCAAGTGTTGGGATTAGAAGCCACCATACCCAGCTGTTTTCTTAGTTTCAACTGTGTTCATTTCTGCTCTGATTTTTATAATTTTCTCCATTCTTAAGGCTTTGGGATTAAGTAGCTCTTCTTTTTCTAGAAGCTTGAGGGTGGCAGGGTATGGTCACCAAGGTTCTGAAACTTTCCTGGGCTCAGTGTAGCTCCTGGTCGGGGAGCAGGACATGGTCACTGAGGCTCCTAAAGATGTCTGGGGCTCAGTATGGCTCCCCTAATGGTGTAGGGTGGGCAGGATGTGATCATCAAGGCTCCCTGGGGCTCAGCTTGGCTCCTGCAATGGTGGAACAGAGGTAGGGGGCTCACTAAGGCTTCCTTAGCTGTCCAGGGCTCAGCCTGGCTCCTGTGACAGTGAAGGGGCATGGTCAACTGAGGATCTCCAACTTGGTTTTTTGTCTTTTTTGAGACAGGGTCTCGTTATACAGTTCAGGATGGTTTTAAGCTCACTTTGTAGCCCAGGCTAGTCTTGGACTTGCAACAATCCTCCTGCCTCAGTCTCCCGAGTACTTGGATTACAGGATTGCACCACCACACTTGGCTCCAACTTTTTAGTCCAGGCTGGCCTTGAACTCAGTATGTAGCCCAAGCTGGCCTTGAACTTGTGGTGATCCTCCTGCCTCTGCCTTCCAAATGCTGGGATTACAGGGTTTTACCACCATACCCAGCTGCTCTGAAACTTTTTTATTGACCATTGTTTTGAGGGATTTACCTGCATTAGTACATTTTGTTCTACTTTACTGATATTAAAAAAGGAAAATGGAATAAAACTGTCTCATAAACTATTTCTACTAGTGTCTAAGAAAGTTTAAAGTGGGCAGCAGCTCAGTATCTTAAATATTAACAAGTGACATCAGCGGCATAGGCACTTGCCTGGCAAGCCTGAGGTCATGAGTTCGATCCCCGGTACCAAAAAAAAAAAAAAAAACAAACCAAGTGACAGTCAATAAAGGAATTGAAGTTTGGGGACTGGTACATACCAAGCCTTCCCATCCTTTCCTGTTGCATCAAATCTCAGGTCTACAAAATCCTAAGAACTGACACATATGTATACTTATTTGATATAAGAAAGAAAAATCTATTTATTTATTTATTTATTTTATTTATTTTATTATTATTATTATTTTTTTTTTTTGCGGTACTGGGGATCGAACTCAGGACCCTTCGCTTGCTAGGCAAGGGCTTATTCCACTGAGCTATATCCCCAGCCCCAAGAAAGAAAATTTAGCAATATCCATATCTTCCTCTCATCTCTTTGGAAAAATGAAAATGGTTACTGGAGAGAGGAGGGTGAAATGGAAAGTAGAGCATAAACTTTTTTTCTTTCAAATTTTTATTTATATTAGTTTTATGAGGTATTGTAATGAGCAGCTGGTTCTTTCTGGGCTCTTACTGTCCTGTTCAAAGAATTGGGCAGATCAGTGAAAGCGAAAATTTAAATGTGAAGGCAAAAAGAATAAGTACTGCAGAGTGAGTGTGAGCTGTGGAAAGGCCTTCTATCAGCCATGAGTTTAAAAGCCACTATCTTTTATATCCCCCTGATGTCAGCTCTAAACCAACTCATCAAAAAACTGCCTGAGCTCATGCCAGGAGAGTGGTATCAGGTGCAGGATGTGGCTTGATCTTGTGAAGATCTGCCAGCAATGCTGAAGACAGGATTCTCTGGTATCAGGTGTAGGGTTCTACAGTTGTTGCCCGATGTTAACGAATCTCCATGATTGACAGATCTTGCTCAGTTGCTGAGCTATGTTGCCATGCCCTCATCTCCTGACTCAGTACACATTCCTTGTTTGCAGTGCATAATGATTACCTTCATCATGAGGAGTTGCTACCTGTACATAACACATCTTAATCCTTTATCTTCCCCTCCCCCAGCTCCATCTCTTGGACTCCTTCCCATCTGCACAAACCATAGACTAACTCTTGAAGTGGCAGTGAAAGTTCCAGAAGAGCTTACTGAACTGGAGGAGTTTCGAAGGATTGAAGCTGCTTTTCCCCAAGTAATGGGCTATACCCACCACTGTTGGAGCAAACTCTGGAGCAGACACTTCCCAAAACCTCAGCATTGATTGCAGAACTTAAGTACTGTAACAAAGGCCGTGCATCACCTCTCCTGAGCTCTGCCCCTTCTCATCCTTTGGACAAGTTTATCAGTTATAGAAAAACTGCACACGGCATAAAGTAACAGTCTCGCTGGGCATGGTGGTGCATGCCTGTAATCCCAGCACTCAGGAGACTAAGGCAAGAGGATCATTGCAAGTTCAAGACCAACCTGGGCTACAAAGTGAGCTCAAGGTCAGCTTGAACTGCATAGTGAGACCTTGTCTCAAAAAGACAAAATAAATAAATAAAAAGTAACAGTCTACAAATTGCTGTTCAGTAGGAAAAAAAGAGGTAAACATAAAAATTTCAATCCAGTCAGGCATGATGGTGCACGCCTGTAATCCCAGCACTCAGGGAGGTTGAGGCTTTGAGTTTGAGGACAACCTGGCTACACAGGTAGCTCAAGGCCAGCCTGCACTACAAAGCGACACCTTCGCACAAAAAATCAAAAAACAAAAAATAAATTAAAAAGAAAGGAAAAAAAAAGAAAAAATTACTCTAAGTGCTTTTAGCTTCAGAACAATCTAATAAGAAAATTAACTCAATTAAAAAAAACAAAAGCTGAGACAACAGGGTTGAGGTATAGCTCAGAGGCCGAGTACCTAGCATGCACAAGGGCCTGAATTTGATCTCACCAGCACCATGAAAAGAAATAAAAGTAAAAAGAGATAATAAAACAACTAAAACTAAACCAGGCATAGTGGTGCACACCTATAATCCCATACTCAGAAGGCTGAGGCAGGAGGATCATTGAAAGTTTGAACCCAGCCTGGGCTACAAAGTGAGCTCAAGATCAGCTTGAACTGCATAGTACGACCCTGTCTCAAAAAGACAAAAAACCCCCAAAAAACCAAAAAAACAAAACCAAAAAACAAATACCAACTAAAACTGATGATGAGGGCCAGTGAAGCAAGGACCATCCTTCACAGTATGAGCACACACACAGAAACAACAGGGAGCAGACATGGCTGGAAGGTAAATGACCGATATGGAGAGAAGCCTTGGATAATCACAACTGTTAAAGGTGGTGCTTGAGGAGACCCCGGAGACTCGCTTACGTGGGGAAGAGGCTGGATTTAACCCTGTCTGGGTGCTGGCAGGCCGAGGTCAGAGTGAGATCAGCAGGTGGTCTAGGGCACAGACTGAGTTAATGTAGGGTTTGGGGAGGGAGTTGATAATCCCAAGGAATCTGAATGGAATGCGCAGGTCAGAATTACAGGGCTCAGCAGCGTCAGCGCAGATGTGCGGACCCTATGGACAGTCCAGTACCGGGGTGAGTGTACATCCAGCCCTAAATTTCTTTATGGCCATCAGTACTGTTTGCTGAAGGGAGTGTGGTCCTTTCAGTGGATATCTGTTTGTAGAGGGCAGCATGTTTATAGGGAAGGTCTTTCTCAGGTGAGGCCTGATAACAAAAAAAGCAGGTTTTGTTGTTTGTTGTTGTTGTTGTCGTTTTTTTGAGACAGGGTCTTGCTGTGTGCTTTAGGCTGGCGTTGAACTCACTATGTAGCTGAGCCTGGCCTTAAACTTGTGATCCTTCTGCCTCAACCTTGAGTGCTGGGATTATAGGCATGTGCCACCACCCTTGGCTAAGGGAGGTAGATATTTAAAACCACAAAGTTATTAAAATAATCAGACAGTAATAGATTTGAAGGCATAGGGTACTGATGTCCCTAAAGCAGTTATTAGATGGAATAGAAGAGGTAGTCCAGAATGTAAAAACAAAAGTTTTCCCTAAAGTGAGTACTCTAGTTTAAAAGATAAAAACAGCCAGGCATCCAAGTAATGTAAGTGCCAGTAATCCCAGCACTTGGGAGGCAGAGGCAGAAGGATCACTGCAGGTTTAAGGAGAGTCTGGACTACATAGTGAGTTCAAGGCCAGTTTGGGGTGCATAGTAAGACACTGTCTGGAACAAACAAAAATATAAAAAAATGTTAGGAAGACAAAAAGAGGTTCGACCTCAACTGGACGGGTTTATTGCAGAACAAACCTGAGAAGGACCGATCTGGCACTGGAGATCAGACCAGCTGCCCTTGGACAGGTGATGGGGTCTTTTGTAGGGTCATGGGGAGGGGGAACTTCAGAGAGAGGGGGTTGTGGCTCCCTGTCAAGATCAAGGCTTGAGAGAACACAAGCAGTCATGGCTGCCTAAGGAGAGGTGGCTGCTGTCCGCAGCAGAGCTGATCGTATTGAGTGCCTAGGTGCAGCTGCACTGGGAGGGGCATTTATCAGGGTCTCTGACCAGGGTGGTGGTGGTGGGATCCCTCAGGGTAGGGACTTGTGTGAGTTAGGAATAAGAGCACACAGCTTCTCCGTGCTGGTTCACCTGCCTGTGTGCACTCTTGCAAAGGTGTGGATGAAAGCTCACTTTTGCTGCCTCTGGAGTTGTTTTTTTGGTGGATGTCTGGATAAGTGAATTAATTTCTCTCTCTCTCTCTCTCTCTCTTTTTTTTTTTTTTTGGTCTTTTTGAGACAAGGTCTCACTATGCAGTCCAGGCTGATCTTTGTAGCCCAGGCTGGCCTCAAACAGGAAGTGATCCTCCTGCCTCAGCCTCCTGAGTATGTGTGTATGTAGAGTGTGTGTGTGTGTATGTAGAGTGCTGGGGATTGAACTTGTCACTGAGCTGGGCCTGAGAGATTTCTGAAGCTGAAATGAGGAATTGAACTGGCTGTTTTTGCAACAGATTCACTGACTCCCACCACAAAACAAGAATTTTCAGGACACCTCAGAAAGAGGCAGGAGAAGGGTTTATGAGACAGAAGTAGAATTTCAGGACACACTCCAGAGAGGAGTGTGCCTAGAGAAATTAGACACACTATGGTTTGCGATGGGGGACATTTACAATTTTTCTGAGAGTGTGAAGAACCTGGGGAAAAGTGGCCACACACACCCCAGCTTCTACAGCCATGAGTGGGTTTTCTTTTTGAGTAGATTTAAACATTCTCTGGATCCCCTCAGCCTGCCGTTTACTTTTTTAATTGGGCCGATTTATGGGCTTTTAGTGATAGATCAGGGAAGGAGTGTGCATCTAACCAAAGGAATGTTGTCATGAGTTGTCTTTATTTAGGCTCCTGCCCTTTACTTTCTTAATTGAGCCAATTTATGACCTTTCAGTGATGGGTCAGCTTTGGAACCTGCAGCAAGTCCTGGAAGTTGCAGTCTTCTTAAAAGTACAATCTTTCATTATGATTTGTTTGTTTCCTATCTTTTATTTCTTCTATACCTCAAACCCAGGGCCTTACGAGTGCGAGGCAGGCATGGCTGGCTACTTAGGTTCACATGCTCAGGTTCATCTGCTCAATGCTGACCAAATCAAAGGAGACCGTGTATTTGGATAAAAGGAAAAGGGGTTTATTCAAAGCTAGCTCTGAGGAGACAGAGAAGCCTACATGCCTCAGCTCATCATCTCCCCACGTACAGATGTATTTGGGGTCTTTCATAATAAGGAACAGTGTGAGACAGAATACAGTGGGCAATAGACATTTTGGGATAGTTCTATCTGTTCCTAGACTCAGACCTATCCCTCCCTGCCTACGGGAATGAAATGGGGCTTGATCTCCTGGTGCCAGGATCTACATATTCTATTGGTCCTCTGAAGGGTGGGGGGATTTATACCGTAGGCATGAGGAAGCCACTTAATTCCAAAGGAAAATAATCTTAATTTTTAAAGTTCTGCTTTACAGTGCTGGTTACACTGAAGCAAAATTTTAAAGAGGAAAACAAGCTTCCCCAACCTTAAGCAGTTCTCTCTGAGACTTTCCTATCCTTAGGGCTGCTGCTAAGACCACTTTCACACCACTGGATGGACCAGCTCCTTCGACTGATATAGGGAAAATGCTAAGTGTTAGATATGCTGAGTTTGTGTTCCCCAAAGTTAAGGCAATGAATTCTGAGGAAAAACAGAGGTTAAGAGAAGAAAAATTGCTAAGCATGGTGGCTCGTTTCTGTAATTACAGCACTCAGGAGGCTGAGGCAGTAAAATCACCAGGAGTTCAAGGCCAGCCTGAACTACATAATGAGATCCTGTCCCCGCCCCCTGCAAGAAAAGAAGAAATTAGGAAAATTTATTGGAGAAAAGGAATGAGGAATATGAATAGGGATTGGGAATAGCTCCTGAAAGGAGGGTCCTGAATGGGCTGCCAATAAGCCCTCCTCTCAAAGAAGTTTTATAGAGCAAAATCATGAGGTAGGTAGAATATGGGTCAAAATTATGATCAACCAATAAAATTGCAAGTATAGTTGCTTAGGTAATATTGATCCAATCGTAGCAAGGGAATATGGGTGACATCATTAACCTTGGGTGATAATCTATATCACTAGTCTTGTCTTTAATGTTAGTGGTCTCAGTCCTAGTGTTAGTGGGTGGGAGAGGATGGCTCACCTCTAATGAGATAATGGGAAATCTCAAAGGGGTGCTGCCAATGATCCCAAGCCTCCATTCATCCCTTAGGGAAGTATTCAAATCTAGCCATTGTGACCTTAATCTTCTTCAGATGCACCTCCAGCCACTTTCCATGCGTTCTCATCTTTCACACTGACTCCCTGGAGGGCCCAGCCCTGTCTGACTGCCTACAATATTTCTACCTTACTTTCTATAATATTCCCCTACCAGCATGGTGGCCTATAATCCCAGCACCTGGGAGGCTGAGGCAGGAGGATTGCCATGAGTTCAAGGCCAGCCTGGGCTACATAGTGAGTTCAAGGCCAGCCTGAGTTATGTAGTAAGACTCTGTCTAAAAAGTAAATAAATATAATATCCCCTGCCTCTGAAGAGATAACCCTAACTATGATTCAGAGATAAGGGTGGTTTCCATCTTTCTACTTCAAGCTGAGAAGGGTTAGTGTAAGGGAGACTGCAGTCAGTGGCCTTCTCCAGAGAGCTAATCTAATGGGCCTTTGCTAAAAGTCATGTTGGAATCTAGCAGTTTTGAACTCCTTCCATTTATAAGGTCACTTTAGTGGATCCCAGTAAAAGGAGTCTGTCACATTTGTCACTGGGCACATTTGTCATTGGTTTCATCTATATGATCGCTTGGAGTTTGGCAGCCTCTAGGCAAGAACAAACAAATTTTCCGAAATTAAAGCATGTATAATCAAAGCATGAGCACTGCAGCCTCTAGGCAAGAACAAACAAATTTTCCGAAATTAAAGCATGTATAATCAAAGCATGAGCACTAGAATGGAAAGGTAGGTTTGCCATGTCCAGTGCAACTCTTGAAACTGGAAGGAGGATGGTGGAAGATGAAGAAATGAAGGGTCAAGATGCAGAAAGCTGAGGTCAGGTGGAGCCCTCTCCTGATGGGAAAAGAGACTGCCCAGCACCTGTGGCATGTTTATACAATCAGCAATAAGCTCACAGAGACTTTAAGGGAAGGGTAGGATCTGGGGCAGGAAGAATATCTAATCTTCAGCAGAACAGCATGCCTTGGTGGTTTCACAGGGAACAGAGGGGAAGTGTCTATACTATCAGGCAAAGGTCAAGTCACTATGTGTTCCAGCTCCCTGAGCTCTTCACACTTCTCATGGAGTCCTGCCAAACTCATAAGCAGTGGCCTGGTCCTAGATACCCAAGGTACAGACAGCTTCATCCCCACACAGGTTGCAGAAAGAACCACATCGAGAAACTGCTCTTAAGGGATGTAATAGCAAGTGTATTATTGGCCTGGCTCTTAGACCGCCCCCCCCCATGGAGGTTATCTGTAAGTCTAAGATTTCTTGTCATAAGTCCCTCTAGTTTTAGCTGTAAGAAGATGGAGTGTTTGGTGGTTTTGAAGGACAATTTTAGCTGAGCAATTTAAAGACTCTCACTGAGCTTTTATAGCATCCACTGTAGTTTTCTTTTGCCTTACAAAGCATAACAGTGGTCAGCTACTGGAGTAGCTAGAAACTGCCAGAAGGGTCAGCAATTGGAGCCCCTTTTTATATCTAGGTTTTATTACTATGGTATTGTTTTCATAGATCTTTTGGTTATACTTTTATGCTGGGTGTTTAAGACCAAGTTAAAATGACATCTGTGTTAATCAAAATTAACCCCCTCCCTTTTTCCTTTTCCTTATCCCAATTGTTCTTTCCTTTTGAGCAGTTTCTTTCCTTTTAACAATATCTATTGTACTTTTTAGATTTTATTTACTCTGTCAGTTTCTTATACTAGGGAGACAATGTGATGTTTACACGTGTGGGTCTGATTTATTTCACTTGTGGATATGGTCTCTAGTTGAATCCATTTACCTATTAAAACCTGGAGTTTACCTTTCTTTTTTTATTTTAAGGAGAATAGAAAAACAATAACAAAATAGTAACAATATACACAAAAACAAAACAAAAACAATAAAAATGATACAGGGTTTCAAAACAGAATGACAGGAATTAACATTGGGTGTTATATTACATATCATTTGTCTTTATTTATAGCTGAATAATACTCCATTGTATAAAAATACCACATCTTGCCAGGCATGGTGGTGCACACCTGTAATCCTAACACTTGGAAGGCTGAGGCAGGAGAATCATTGAGAGTTCGAGACCAGCCTGGGCTACAAAGTGAGCTCAAAGCCAGCCTGAAGCACACAGTGAGACCCTGTCTCAAAAAAAAAGACCAAGAAAAACCCAAACAAACAAAAATACCACATCTTTTTTATCCATTCCTCAGCTGATGGGCGTTTGGGTTGTTTCCAAGATTTAGCTATGACAATTGCACTGCTGTAAACATGAGTGCACATATCTCACTGTGGTATGATAATTTAAATTCTGGACAAATACCCAGGAGGGGAAAAGCTGGGTTGAATGGGATCTCTAATCCTAGTCATTTGAGGAATCTCCACACTGATTGCTACAGTGGTTGTACTAGTCTATACTCCCACCAACAGTGAAGAAGTGTTCCTTTTTCCCCACAGCCTCTCCAGCATTTGTTATTGGTTGATTTCTTTTTTTTTTTTTTTTTTGCGGTACTGGGGATCGAACTCAGGACCCTGCGCTTGCTAGGCAAGCGCTTATTCCACTGAGCTATATCCCCAGCCCCTTGATTTCTTGATAATAGCCATGCTTTCTCGGGTGAGATGGAATCTCAGTGTTGTTTTAATTTGCATTTCTCAAATGACCAATGATGTTGAGCATTTTTTCATATATTTCTTTGCTATTTGTATTTCTTCATCTGAGAAGTGTGTATTCATCTCAGATGGCCATTTTTGTATTGGGTCTTTGAATTTTGGGGGCCTGATTTTTAAAAATTCTTTATATGTCCTAGATACAAGTCTTTTGTCTGAGGGATAGTTGGCTAAATTTTTTTTCCCAATTTGTGGCCTGTCTTTTACTGTGTTGGTGATTTCTTTTGATTGCAAAAACTTTTCAATCAGATGAGATTCTAGTTGTTGATTTTTTGAAGTATTTCCCATGCCGCTTGGTTTTTGTTCATGAACTCTCTGCCTTCACCTATGTCTTCAAGATTTCTACCTACTTTCGCTTCCATTAGATTTAGTGTTTCTGTTTTAATATTTAGATCTTTGATCCATTTTGACTTTAGTTTAGTACATGGTGATAGACATGGGTCTAGTTTTAGTCCTCAGCATGTGGAAAGCCAGTTTTTCCAGCACCATTCAGTAAAGAGGCTGTCTTTCTTCCAGTGAACATGTTTGGCCCCTTTGTCAAAGATAAGGTGGCTGAGTGTGTTTGTAGTTGTGTCTGCATCTTCTAATTTGTTCCATTGATCCTCAGGTGTGGTTTTTTTGCCAGTACCATGCTGATTTTATTGTAGTAGTTTTGCAATAGAAGTTTGAATTAGGGATTGTGATGCCTCCTATCTTTGTTGCTGAGGATTGCTTTTGCTGTTGTAGGTTTCTTATGGTTCCAGATAAATTTTAGGAATATTTTCTCCATATTTGTGAGGTATACTAATGTTATTTTTATTGGATTGCATTTTTTGTTTTTGAGACTGGCCCTTGCTATGCAGTTCAGGCTGGCCTTGAGCCCACTACAGAGCCCAGGCTGGCCTGGAACTCACAGCAATCCTCCTGCCTGAGCCTCCCAAGTGCTGGGATTATCGATATGTGCCACCACACTCAGCAAAACATTATTATTATTATTATTATTATTATTATTATTTGGTACCAGGAATTGAACTCACACCCTTGTGTTTGCCAGGCAGGTGCTGTGCTGCTAAGCTGTAGCCCCAACCCATTATTACTGACCAATGAAAGACTCATAGACAACAGTTGTTCACAGACAACAATTTGCATTACATTTGTAAAATAAGTCTTGACATCATTTTGACTGGCTGGCAATCTGAGTGGAAGCATGTCCTTAACTCTAAAGACATTTGTCTATAATCCAAGTTAAGTTACAGATAAATATTTAAAAATCCAAAAAGGCAAAAAGAAATGTTAATCTCTAGTTCTACCTAAGTACTAAAAGGCAGATAAATGTGTACTAAAACTTGTACATTTATTCTTTGAGAGCTTCAGGTTTAAATCTAGACCAATTCTTGAATATGACCAAGAGATAAGTGTAGGTCAGTTTCACTCTCTAAGGGGCCTTGGGAGAGGAAACTCACCATTCTGGAAACTTGGTCCTGAAATCCAGAAGCCACAAAGGAGACAATTGCCTTGGACTAAGCACTGTTGTAAACTGTGTTATTTCTCAGGGTTAAGGCAGTGGAGAAGGCACAGAAGAGTGACTCCAAGTATGGCACAAGAAATAAATCCTGGCCAGGTGTAGTGGTGCACACCTGTAATCCCAGCACTTGGGAGACTGATGCAGGAGGATCACTGTGAGTTCGAGACCAGCCTGGGCTACAAAGTGAGCTCAAGGCCAGCCTGAACTGCATAGCAAGACCCTGTCTCAGAAAGACCAAAAAAAAAAAAAAAAAAAAAAAAAAGGAAAAAAAGAAAGAAAGAAATCCTAACCATCTCAAGTACAAAAAATGCAATTAAGATCAAGAGCTTTCCCAGGCTGGGTCTCTAATCCTTAGCAAGACGTGTTTCCAGAGACAAAAGCTCTGAGAGGCTCCAAGTGCATTGTCAAGCAGAAAATTTAATAATCAAAGATCCTGAATGGCTGTGAAAGACAGAGGGAGAGAGAAAATGAAAATGTTCCAACTATATTGTTTAGGGCTTGCTTTCTAATACATGACTCTGAATAAAAAAGTTCTAAATTCCTAGCCTGCAAAAGAGATCTTTGTCTCTGGGGACAGACAAAAACAGGTAATAGTCCAGAGTAAATTTCAGTCCTAGGACAAAGAGGTGTTTGGGGCATTTTGGGTTCTCTATCTAGTCATCTAGGTCTATCTCATCACTCTACAGCAGTGGTGGCCAGGCTGTACTTAAACTCACTCTGAAAGTATGTGTCTCTGGGGATCTGTAATACACTTAAACTCACAGACTATAGTCTGTACCCATTGTCTCTCATTAGAAATCAATATTTGACTTAAGCATAACATTACATCTCTCCAGTCTAGTTCATAGGACTGAGTAATGCTCTAAGGATCTCGGTGTACTTCTCAGGGTCATCTAAAAGCTTTCCTAGATCTTGTTTTATCTGTTTGAGGCCACTGAGAGAAAAGGACACAGAAATTGCCCATTTTCTTCCTGTAAGGGATATTGTATTTGAACTTGAACAAAACTAGCTAGGGATTCATACAGCCCTCATGGAGGCTTCAGGTTTGGCTGGCCTAGAAGCTCTACCCTCTGGACCTGAGGGGTGAGTAAGGGAAGCCACAGTCTCAGTAATAGTAGGCGAAGCTTTGATTAAGTTTTCCTTGGAAACCTTATCCTCAGGCTCAGTAATAGTGGATGACGTAAGGATCAGAGGTGTCTGGTTCCCTGTGGCTCACATTTACATTGAACATAAGATTATTTCTTAACACAAAGAAAGTCTGAACATAGGGCAATTCTGACCATTTTCCTCTTCTTGCAGCACAGTTCTGGTTATAAAATAGCACGATGTCAATACTTCCCTCTGCATTCCTTCTTTGCTCCAGGGTGTAGACAGGCCATGCATGGGTGCATAAAAATATTAAGCTATTTTAATATGTGAGGGCTGAACATTCATCAGTGCTTAAGAGTACTTTCTAGGGCTGGGGATATAGCTCAGTGGAATAAGCGCTTGCCTAGCAAGCGCAGGGTCCTGAGTTCGATCCCCAGTACCACAAAAAAAAAAAAAAAAAAGAGTACTTTCTAAAGGAGTAAGAGATTTTAACTCAAAGAATATAAATGGGATTTCCCCACCAAAGAATACAATAGAAAGAATTGGTATACCTTTATATTCTACTTGATTTCTACATTCCCAAGGTGTCCTGAGGTGACCCACTCCAGAGAAGATGGCGACCACCTGGATAAGAACCAGAAGTTAGGCCAGATCAGACTAGCCACCATTTTCTGGCTCACAGCCCTATCTTCCTCAGGAATTTGAATTCTTAACTTCAGCAGGTGTTGTTTTTTTTTTTTTTAAGCACAAAGTACAATTGGTCTCAGCTACAACAGTCATGTTTAAAGAAAGAAGCATTCCTTAGCACTAAACCACTACTTTCTAGTTCTTTGAAAGAGAGTGAGGAAAAATACCACAGAGTGGGAAGTAATTGGAGCACTTCTTAGCCTGCAAAAAGATCACCTCTACAGATACAGGATAAAATCAGAAAAAGTAGTCAGATAAAATGGCTCAAAGAAAAATCCTGCCCTGGACCCTAGTGCAAAGAAATCCAAGACATTCCTGTTATCTGCCTAATTGTCTAGCTAACCTTCTTTAGCACTAAGACAAGGCTACACCTTCTAAAATTCATTCTAAAATTTCTGTATCTCCAAAGCTCACAGGTTAAACTTACATGCATCATCTAACAACCATGATTCACATGTTAGCACATCTGTCAGTCTTCTATGGGCACATTAAAGAAGAGAAAGGCTAACTAAAATGTCTTCCTAACTCTTAGAATATGCAGGCACAAATGTAAATTGTTTTCCTCATAGCTGCTTTTTCTCTTGAAAGGCAAACAGTTGCTACAAGCAGTTCCAGCCTGATTTCTGGAGGGAGGAGCAGTCTACGAACAAGGTGGTTGTAAAGTTAACTCCCAGAAAATTGGAGAAAAATGAATTTCTAAATTACTAGCAGAGAGAGGAAAGTCCAAACCTGTAGCTCAACTCTCAACCGTGGCTATAAGAAAGGGCTTAAACAGCATCACCTCTGGTCACCATGGGACAGAGGATACCAGAAGATCACTGAAGAGTTACCTCTTACCTCACTGAGGAGTGTAGGTCAGGACAATAGATAAGTGGAGATTTTTATGCTGGTCACCCAGTTGGGCTTTTGGGACTCAGCAGCCACTGAGAAACCTTTGGATATCCACCAGAGAGTAGCCCTGGCCATGGTGCCTCAGTTGTCTTCTCAGTTTCCATTGGTCCATGCAACCAGAGATTGGGAAAGGAATCCAGCTGTCTGGTCAACATTCCATTCGCCATTGGCTTCAGTGGGGATTCACCAGAAGGTTCAGAGGAAAGTTGTCCTCTACTTTAGGAGTGGCAGCTGCTCTAACTAGCTAGCAGAGTGGCCACTGTTTGTTGAAGTTCTATAAGAGGTAGATAAATGCCTGAACTAAATATAGACTGGATTTCATAAAAGGTTCGTTTTATAGCATTTTACACCAAACTCCACTAGGGAATATTGTAACACTACTTTTCCCTAATACTGTTGTCTAAGTCAAACAAGCACTTGTAAATTCAGCAAATACTCCAACTGCAACATAATAAAACGGGAAAAAATGTCTCATTAAAGAAGCATGATAACCTTCCCATGTTCTCAAGTTAAGTTCACCATCATTTTAACAAAAGACAGTACATGAAATAGACAAGGCCTAGGCAATTGACAAAATCAAGGCACAAAATTCAAGGATGACAATTTTGATTACCCAAGTGAGTCACAATCCAGAATCCAGTCAAAATATTTTAGGAGTGCCGTGAAACAAAAGCAAACTCTTACCTCCTTCCAAGTATCTTGGTGGGACCTGCAAGATGCTATAGGGGAAATGTTAGATGTCAGATACACTGAGTTCAGTTTCCCTGAGGTCAAAGAATGAATTCTAAGGATTAACAGAGGTTAAGAGTGGGAAAATTTATTGGAGAAAAGGAGTGGGGAATTAGGAATAGGAAATAGAAATAGAAAAAAATGAATAGGTAGCTACTTGGGTTGGGGATATAGCTCAGCAGTACAAGTGCCTGCCTGGCAACCATAAGGTGCTGAGTTCATTTTCTGGCTCCAAAACCAAGAGGAATAGTTCATGAGAGACAGGAGGGGTCCTGAACGGGTTGCCAACAAGCTCACCTCTCAAAGGAAGTTTTATAGAGCAAAATCATGTGACAGTACAATGTGGGTCAAAATTCTGATCAACCAATAAGACTGCAAGTGTAGTTGCTTAGGCAATATTGATCCAGTGGTACAAAGGGCATATGGGTGACATTATTAACCTTGGTCAATAATCTGTCTTAGTCATGTCTTTAGTCTTAGTAGTCTTAGTTGTAGTGTGTGGGAGAGGATGACTGACCCCTAATGAGGTAATGAGAAATCTCAAAGGGGTGTTGCCAAACGCCCCAAGCCTCTGCTCATCTGCTACGGAAGTACACAAATCTGGCTACTGTGACTTCCATCTTCCTCAGATGCACCTTAGCCACAGTGTCCATGTGCTCTCGTCTTCTGCACTGATTCTCTCAAGGACCCAGCCCTGTCTGACTGCCTGGAATATTTCTATCTAACTTAGCTGTCTATACTATTCCTACATGTATAAAATTAGAGCCACTTTTTTTTTGTTTGGGGCTCGGCTATTGGCCACAAGTTCACTGAACCATTGTGCACCTACATAAAACCCTCCTGTTTCACCTGCTGGTCTCTCTATAGTCTCTTAAAATCCTGCAATAATGCAAGCATTTTACAGCTGAGCTACATTCCCAGCCCTTGAATTTTCAGATGTCTCATACTTTGTTATTGGTTGTTTTATTTTGCTTTTGAGACAGAGTTTTGTTATATAGTTCAGGCTGGCCTTGAATTCACTTTGTAGCCCTGGATAGCCTGGAAGTTATGGCAATTCTCCTGCTTCAGCCTCCTGAGTATTGGGATTACAGGTGTGCACCACCATGCCTGGCCTGTTTTTTTTTTTTTTTTGTACTAGGAATCAAACTTACAACCTTGTGCTTGCCAGGTAGGTGCTGGGCTGCTGAGCTATATTCCTGGTCCACACGTGGCCTCTTTAACCAAACTTTAGACAGGCTCCTCTGAGTGGTCTCTTTTACTAGGCCTCATCTCCAAACTCCATCCTTAGAGATTTTGTGCCTTAGTACAAGTTTCCCTTGCTTTGGTTAGTTTTAGAGCAAGAATCCTGCTAAATCAGTGTAGTGAGTACCCCACCCACCCACCCTTGATATCTGGTCACCATTAATATCTGATCATTTTATTATCTACCTTCAATGCCGAAGTCCTTGACCCACCTTTAGCAAGAATCCTGGTAGGCCAGTTTACCAAGAGTCCTCTTACCCTTGAGGTCTGCCCTTAGAGTTTTCCATCCATTGACCTGTCTGTCACACTGCTTGTTGGTGGTAGATTCTCAACTGTTTTATCTGTTTGTGTTGTATTCAGAATCAAGCTCAGTTTTACTGACTCACCCCTATTGCAATGGTACTAAATAAAATATGTCTTTGTTGGCATAACCAGTGTCTGGCTCTGTATCTTTTCACTAAGGATAAAATACTTTTTCCCACTCATGACTTTGAAAACATTACAAGTCTCATTCCTTTAAAGGAACCTGTCTTGTGTTTTCTCTTTGGACATTTCTTTTCCTGTTCACATTCCTGTGGAGAGAGCTAGCCTGAGCTTCCTCTGCATGGGGCTTTGTCCATTAGGCTTGTCCCTTAAGCTGTGCTCTATGAGAGCAGGAGAACCACACTAGCAGGCAGACTTCTTGTAGGCTGGGAGTGAGCAGGAAGTGGTGGATCTGGAAGAGACCCCATCATGAGGGGAGGATGCATTGCATGAATCTGTCCTGTGCCAAAGCTGCAGCTCTCTTTTCTCAATTCTTCCTTTTATACAAGTCTGATTTGCCTTCCATCAGGCAGAATATCCCCTCCAGAACCTTCCCTGGCAAATTCCTACTGTCTTTAGTTGGCAGCAAAAGGACTAGCACCAAGCACCCTTACAAGGAAGGAGGAATAAAGACCAAGCTGTCTCAGCTTTTTAAAAAAGATTATTTTAAATGCAACCCTTTAACAGCTTACCTGATATTTAGCTTAGATATCACTTTTTAAAAAAGTATATTGCCTTCAAGGCATAGTGGCACATGCCTGTAATCCCAGCACTCAGGAGGCTGAGATAGGAGAATCCTAATGAGTTGGAGGCCAGCCTGGGCTACATAGAGAGTTCACGGATAGCCTGGGCTACATAGCAAAAACCTGTCTCAAAAAAAAGTTATAAATGGGAAATAAATTATAGGATCATCTCAGTGCATGTTATGGTTTGGATCTAAAATGCCACCCCAAAATCTTGCTTGTTTAGAAGTGGGCCTTTTGGAAGGTGATTGGACCATGGGGCTTTTCTCTCACAGTGGATTAATTCATTGAGTTCAACTGAGAGCTCTGATGGTCCCTTTCTGGGCTCAGTTACTTGCTAGAGTGGCACAAAAGTGATTTACCAGTTTATTATAGTGGGTGTCCCATGGATCGAGGTGAACAGCTACAAGGAAGACATGCCTAGGGCAATGAATGTGGGAGGGGCGCGAGCTTCCACTCCCTCTCCTGATGCACTGCACTCCAGGCATCATCACATGTTCCGCAATCCAGACCTCTGCTCTCCATAATTCTTGGATTTTTTGATTTTTGTTGTTTTGATTTGTTTGTTTTTATGTAGCCCAGGCTGATCTCCTGCTCTCAGTGATCCTCCTGTCTAAGCCTCCTGAGTACTGGGATTGTGCCTGTAATCTAATACTAGAAGTATTTTTTTTTCTTTTTTGTCTTTTTGAGACAGGATATCGCTATGCAGTTCAGGCTGGACTTGAGCTCACTTTATAGCCCAGGCTGGTCTCAAACTCTCAATGATCCTCCTGCCTCAGCCTCCTGAGTGCTGGGATTACAGGCGTGTGCCACCATGCCCATGTGCCTATAATCTATACTTCTAATCTAAACCTATATATAATCTAAATCTATGTATTGTTATGGTTTAAATCTAAAATGTCCCTCCAAAGTCTCATGTGTTTGGAACGTGCTTGGACCATAGGTGCACTGTACTGTACTCACTAATTCATTCATCCTTTCGAACCCTAGCTCCTGCTAGGGATGGTATTCTAGGAGGCCGAGGCAAGAGGATTACTGTGAATTCAAAACCAGCCTTGGCTCTATAGGGAGTTCAAGGCCAACCTGAACTACATAGAGAGACCCTGTTTTGAAAGAAAGAAGGAAAGAAAGAAAGGAGAGAGAGAGAGAGAGAGAGAGAGAGAGAGAGAGAGAGAGAGAGAGAGAGAGAGAGAGAGAGAGAGAGAGAGAGAGAGAGAGAGAGAGAGAGAAAGAGAGAGAGAGAGAAAGAAAGAGAAGGAAAGAAAGAAAAATCGAAGACAGGGTCCTGAAGAGATATTTGGATATCCATATTCATAGCAGCATTACTCACAATGGCCAAAAGGTAGAAGCCATACAAGGTCCATAGGTGATGTATAAATAATCAAAATGTGTTTAGACATACATATATGTGATTATCATTTAGTCTGTAAAAGAAAATTCTGACGAATACTACACCATGGGATGAATCTGGAGGACATCATGCTAAGTGAAATAAACCAACCAAAAAAGATAAAAATCTGGGTGTGGTGCTGTACCCCTGTAATCTCAGCACCTGGTAGGTTGAGGCAGGAGGATTGCCATGTTCAAGGCCAGCCTGGGTTACATGGAAAGTTCAAGGCTATGCTGAAATACATAGGGAGACCTTGTCTCAAAAAAAAAAAAATCACAGAAAAGTGAATGCTGGTTATCAGAAGGTGAGGACAAGGGGATTTTGGGAGCTAGTTTTCTGTGTATAGTGCTTCAGTTTTGCATGCATGGCCCCTGTCTTTCATGAAATCTGTTTTTCATTTGGTTACCCTGTAGCAGAAAATGCATTCCTCTCCCCAGCCAGTACACTTCGGTTTCTGTTAGTTACCCAGGTAACCTCTGGTTTACTTCAGTTCCTGTCACAGTTCCTGTTACTTCTGTTTGTTAGGAGCAGCTGTCGTTATGATGCATGGCTGGTCACTATGATGTACACTGCAAGAACCAACCAATAACTGCCAAGTATTCTGCTTCTTGATTGCAAGCCCCATAAAACGCTCCCTCCCTGAGCCTTTGAGGCTTGACATTTTTTAGTGGTCAGTGCCTATTAATGTAAATAAATCTGCCTTCAAATCCTAGGTGACGTTTCAGTGTTTCTGTTTGCCATTGCATCCGCCCCGCATTTACCCTATACCTCACTTGCTGCCCTTTCTCAGTCTTCTTAATGGGTTCCCCCTACTGTACATAATCTCTAAAAGTACAGTGTATGTCCTAAAACCACCCATTACATGCCCTGTTTTGCTTTTGGAGACAGGGTCTCGCTATGCAGTTTCAGGCTGCCCTTGAGCTCACTTTGTGGCCCAGGATGGTCTTGAAACTGCAATAATCCTCCTGTAGCCTCCCAAGTGCTGGGATTACAGACATGTGCCACCACACCTGGCAGGTCCCATAAATTTAAAAAGAATTCATTACACACTTAACCATTTACAGGGAAAGCAAGAAATATCTTTGTTATTATATTAGTTACTTTTCACTGCTTGGACAAAATACTTGACACCCAAGTATTAACGGAGGAATATTTTATTTAGCTCATGGTTTGAAGAGGTTTCATTCCATAATCAGTTGGCTCCAAAGCAGGGCAGCAGGGCAGCAGGGCAGCAGGGCAGCAGGGCAGCAGGGCAGACAGGCATTGCAGAGGAGAAACAGTCCATAGCATGGAAGTCAAATGAGCAATGAGCCTGCTTTTTATCTTTTTTTTTTTTTTTTGTCTTTTTGAGACAGGGTCTTACTATGCAGTTCAGGCTGGCCTTAAGCTCACTTTGTAGCCCAGGCTGGCCTTGAACTTGCAACAATCCTCCTGCCTCAGCCTCCAGAGTTCTGGGATTACAGTCTTACATTACCATGCCCGACCCTCATCTTTCCCTTTATATTCCATTTGGGGTACAGTTGGTGCCATCCGCACTCCTTTGGGCCTTCCCATTAGTCACACTTAGAACTATGCTAAACCAATCAGTGGACTGATTTTGTTATCATATACTCTTTAGTCCCTACATACACCGTAGATCCAGCCACCTCTGAAAAGCCCCACCTATGAGAGTTTGAGGTTTTGTGGGGACATCTAGATGCAAACTGTAACAGTTATTTATTTTTGACTTTTTTGATGGTACTATGGATCAAGCCAGGAATATTCAATTGCTGAACTACTTCCCCAACTCTTTTTAAAATTTTGACTGGGCTCTGTGGTGCAGACCTTCCTCCAGTGACAGAGGCCAACCAGCACTGACATCTGAGCAGCGCAGCATTTCATGGCCTGCACCTGAGCTATGGGGCACAGACCTTCTACCAGCGACCAAGGCCGACCTGCAATGCCACAAGAGCAGAGCAACTCTTCTCCTCTGGTAAGGCCTATGCCTAGGATCTGCTCCACACCTTACAGTTAGGAATGAGCTCAGACTGGGAGGGCCCATCCCTGTTGGCGGTTGAGACCTGCAGTGTGGAATCAGCCTCAGGCTCTGGGGTCTTTGGGGTTGCAAGGAGAGCCCTGCTCCCTTCTGACCAGCTACCTGAGGAACCTGAAGCAGCAGCCACTGCCTAAACACCATCTGCTTCAAGGCTGAGGCCCACATTCTTCCCATCCACGCACTGGACACCCTGGTACCAAAGCCCAGCACTCCCCCACTATTGCAGGTGTGGTCTGAGCCGTGCACCCCAGCAAATGCCTGGGGTCCCTGAGCCCAGTGGTCCATGGTCTGGCACCACCTTGGGTTTAGTTTGATATCCAGGTAAACTAGGGTCCCTAGAGTCCTTTGGGAGCTGTCTGGGTAGTTAGTAGCTCAGCATTAGTCATCTGACCTTCAAAAGTAGTAAAGCAACAGCAAGTAAACAAAATGACAGGACAAAGGAGCAAAATGCAGTCTCAGAACACAACTCCACCCAGAACAAGTACAGGAGACAATGCCATAGGAGAACTAGGAAGCCATATACCTAAAATTTCTGAAATGATCACATCTAAAGGAAAGAAACAACTCCACCAGGCCATAGAAGAGATTAAATCTGAAATAATCTCTCAGGCAAAAAATGAAAATAATAATGGAAGAAATGCTTCGCACATACGAGAAGAAACAGATAAAAGACTAGAAGATCAAAGGCAACAAATGGAAATGTTACATGAGCAATTTAGGAATGAATTAGAACACATGAAACAGACTCAAAGAGATTTCCAGGAAATGAAAACTGCCATTGAAAGCTTGCAAAATTGCTTGAATGAAGCCAAAGATAGAATTTCAGATCTTGAAGACAACATGACAGCTAATGATTGTGAAAGGAAGGATCTCTTAAAGTAATCAAGGAAGCAGGAAAAAATCAATCCAACAGCTGCAAGATGAAGCAAAAAGAAATAATGTTCGAGTAATAGGAATCAGTGAAACAGCAGGAGGCAACACAAATGACATAAAAAGAATATTTGGACAGATAATAGCAGAAAATTTCCCAAGAATGGTAAAAGAAACTGATGTGTAGGTAAATGAAGCATATAGAACTCCAATGAGCCACAACCCACACAAAACCACCCTCAGGCATATAATAGTCAAGATCCCAGACATGCAGGAAAAGCACACATATTAAAAGCTGCTAGAGAAAAGAAACAGATCACCTATAAAGGAAAGCCCATCAGAATCACAGGAGACTTCTCAACAGAAACCATGAAATGAAGAAGAGCTTGGAGTGAGATATTACAATCTCAGACAAAACAGCTTCCAACCCAGACTGATGTATCCTGCAAAACTATCCTTCAAATTCAATAGAGAAATAAAATATTTCCACTACAAAGAATAGCTGGGTTCATAAGGACAATTGAGGGGGAATCACAATCCCTGACCTGAAATTATACTACAAAGCTACTGTAATAAAATCAACTGGTACTGGCTAAAAAACAGACCAGAGGATCAATGGAACAGACTGGAAGATGCAGCCACAACCACAAACACACTCAGCCATCTAATCTTTGACAAAGGGGCAAAACAAGCTCACTGGAAGAAAGATAGCCTCCTTAATAAATGGTGATGGAGAAATTGGCTTGTCTCTTGCCAAAGACTGAAAATAGACCCAAATCTATCACCATGCACCAAACTCAAGTCAAAATGGATCACGGATCTCAATAGTAAAACAGAAACACTAAATCTAGTGGAAGAGAAAGTAGATAAAAATCTTGAAGACATAGGAGTAGGCAGAGTTCATGAACAAAAATCAAACTGCAAGGGAAACACTTCAAAGAATCAATAACTGGGACCTCATCTTACTGAAAAGTTTTTGTGCATCTAAAGAAATCACCAGCAGAGTAAAAAGAAAACCCACAGATTGGGAAAAAATCCTAACTGGCTATCCCTTGGACAAAGGTCTTCTATCTAGAACATACAAAGAATTAAAAAACATGAACCTGTCCAGATTCAAAGACCCAGTCCAGAAATGGGCATCTGAGATGAATACACACTTCTCAGGTAAATACAAATGGCAAATAAATATATGAGAAAATGTTGTACATCTTTAGTCATTCGAGAAATGCCAATGAAAACATTGAGATTTCATTTCACCCCAGTAAGATTGGCCAGCATCAAGAAATCATCCAATAACAAATGCTGGCGAGGCTGTGGAGAAATAGGAACTCTTCTGCACTGCTGGTGGGAATGCGGACTGGTGAAACCACTGTGGAGATTGGCTTGGAGATTCCTCAGCAAACTAGGTCTAGGGGTCCCATTCAACCCAGCTATTCCCCTTCTGGGTATTTTCCCAGAAGATCTGAAAACATCATATCACCATGATATATGTGTACTCATGTTTATAGCAGCACAATCTGTAGTAGCTAAATTGTGGAAGCAACCCAAATGTCCATCCACTGAGGACTGGATAAAAAACTGTGGCATTTTTACATAATGGAATATTATTCAGCTATAAAGAAAAACTTGAGGCTTTCATAGGCAAACGGTCACAATTACATACAGTAATCGTAAGTGAAATAAATCAGATGTGCATGTGCAAACAGCATATTGTATCATTAGTATAAGAACCTGAAGGTGGGAATATAAATTAGGAGGTATGAAAGGAAACTGCTCAAAAGTAAAGAGCAATCGGGATGAAAGGAAGGAGAAGAGGAAGAAAGGGATAGCTATGTAAGTGTGTGTATATATGTACAATGGCTAACATTGTTGTACTATTGTCTATTGTCGCTTTATTGTAAGGCACAATCAATGATTAGTTGCTTAATCAATCTTGTATGTCTATATGCATTATCCGGTACCTACACTTTCAAGTTATCAATATGTAATACAACAACCATTGTTAATCCCCTCACCTTATCTGTAATTCAGTTTTTGTACTGTTCTTGTGATACTTTGTGTCTGTTTGCTAATGTTTTCATTCTTTTACTTTTAAAATAAAAAAAAAATTAAAAAAATTTTGAGACAGGATCTTGTTAAATTGCTCAGGTGGACCCAAAGTTGAGATCTTCCTGCCTTAGCTTCCCTAAGTGCTGGAATTATAGGTGTGCACCAACACATTCAGTTTGACAAGTATTTGTAGGGTACATTTTGCTTTAAAATACTTCAACCCACAGAAGAATGGGTAAGTGTGGGAGACTCTGGCCAAAAGAGTGTTTGAAGTGAATGCAATGAAGGAAGAGGCTTTTTGGACAACAGTTTTGGACTCCCGTAATTCATGGCTGGAATTTAGGGTAGAATGTTGAGGACAACAGACAGCAGAATTAAAAGCAGTTTCTCCTCAGAGATGTTTGCTTTACCCACTATGTCCCTTCTGCCCTGGAAAAGACTGCTTAAACTAGGTCAACATGGACCCCCATTCTGGCCCTGTCCCCTGACCCAAACTCCTGTACAATATGTTGCAAATACTTTTCTTCTGCAACTTTGTTCTCATGTCCTTGAGTTACAAATAAATAACTGACTGCATGGTGCAGGTCACTAATCGCAGCACTTGGGAGGCTGAGTTAGTAGGGTTGCCCAGAGTTCAAGCCCAGCCTGACCTACATAGTGAGGTCAAAGCCAGCCTGAATTACATAGTGAGACCCTGTCTCAAAAATAAAAACAAAACACAAATAACTTCAGAGGTCTCAGCTCGTGGCTGTTTCCCTGAAGCTCTCTTATGCTCGGTAGCAGTCCATCTGGACCCTCTCTGTGACTGAACTAAAGTCTCCTCTCCAAGTATGGTAATCTTTTTCTCCTTTATGCAACCAATGCAAACATGGCCATACACTGCAACAGATAAGGATGAAATAAGATTGACACAACGTTACTAAGTGATGAAAGAAGACGATGAGTACAGGGATATTCTGCTTTGTATGTTTACAATTTTTTCACTAACATTAAAATAAAGAAATAAAACATCTATACTTGTTATGGCTTTTATCTAGATGTCAGGTGGGGCTTTTTCAGAAGTGGCTGAATCGAGTGTGTGACTGATTCATGGTACGATGCTAGAATTAAGGGTGCGTGGTTGTTGGATCAGTGCACTGATTGGTTTGGCACCACCCTAATCCCACAGCCTGGATACAATATAAGGGAGAGAAAGAGGCTTGTCTTGTCGCTTGCTTGCTTTGCTACCTTCTGCCTGCCCAGAACTGTTCTCTGTGATGTCCTCTGCCACACCACCCTGCCTTGGAGCCAGCTGACTATGGGCTGAAACCTCTACAAACTGTGAGCTAAATGAACCTTTGCTCCCTTAACTTGTGGGTGTTGGGTATTTTGTCTCAGCAACATGAATAGTAACTAAGACAATACTGAAGAGTTCTGTATGAGACATCTGAAAATTCAAGGGCTGGGAATGTAGCTCAACTGTAAAATGCTTGCATTATTGCAGGATTTTAAGAGACTATAGAGAGACCAACAGGTGAAACAGGAGGGTTTTATGTAGGTGCACAATGGTTCAGTGAACTTGTGTCCAATAGCTGAGCCCCAAACAAAAAAAAGTGGCTCTAACTTTATACATGTAGGAATAGTATAGACAGCTAAGTTAGATAGAAATATTCCAGGCAGTCAGACAGGGCTGGGTCCTTGAGAGAATCAGTGCAGAAGACGAGAGCACATGGACACTGTGGCTAAGGTGCATCTGAGGAAGATGGAAGTCACAGTAGCCAGATTTGTGTACTTCCGTAGCAGATGAGCAGAGGCTTGGGGCGTTTGGCAACACCCCTTTGAGATTTCTCATTACCTCATTAGGGGTCAGTCATCCTCTACCACACACTACAACTAAGACTACTAAGACTAAAGACATGACTAAGACAGATTATTGACCAAGGTTAATAATGTCACCCATATGCCCTTTGTACCACTGGATCAATATTGCCTAAGCAACTACACTTGCAGTCTTATTGGTTGATCAGAATTTTGACCCACATTGTACTGTCACATGATTTTGCTCTATAAAACTTCCTTTGAGAGATGAGCTTGTTGGCAACCCGTTCAGGACCCCTCCTGTCTCTCATGAGCTATTCCTCTTGGTTTTGGCGCCAGAAAATGAACTCAGCACCTTACGGTTGCCAGGCAGGCACTTGTACTGCTGAGCTATATCCCCGACCCAAGTAGCTACCTATTCATTTTTTTCTATTTCTATTTCCTATTCCTAATTCCCCACTCCTTTTCTCCAATAAATTTTCCTACTCTTAACCTCTGTTAATCCTTAGAATTCATTCTTTGACCTCAGGGAAACTGAACTCAGTGTATCTGACATCTAACATTTCCCCTATAGCATCTTGCAGGTCCCACCAAGATGCTTGGAAGGAAGTAAGAGTTTGCTTTTGTTTCATGGCACTCCTAAAGGTAGGAAGGAAGCAGAGAGGGATCAAAGAGGGATCAAAGGAGGAGGAGGAGGGATATATTCTGCCTAAAAAATGTGTACATACTTCAGGAAAAGAAAAATATGTTTTTTCAACAGATGGTGTTATCCTCATGTGTGAGACCCTAGTAGATATTGTGTATCACAGAAAACTCATTACACTGCCAGCCCTTTGTGAAATTGACAATACATGAACAGCAGTCTCGATGACCAAGGTTACCTCAGCAGGAGTTTGTGATACTAATAAATGTCTGGAAGATAATGGCCACCACCCTGAGCACCTCTTGGAAATGTAGAGGCCAAAGGTGACTCGTATTAATCTCATGATGTCTCAATAAATTTAATATTAAAATATTTGTACAAGATTTTCTTTTCCTGAAGTGTGTCTACTTTTTTTCTGGCGGACTCTTGTGTATAAATTGTATATAGACCCTTCCAGGCCATACTCAAGCTGACCTACCTATTCCCGCCAGGCTGCACCTTGCAACGTCACACCCAGTGATAAACCCACTAGTGTGGATTAACTGGTTGATGAGCACCACACCCCTGGTCCTCCCCGAAGCTCCACCAATGAGCCCATGAGCTTTGAGGGACACTCTCCAGAATTTGTCCTCTGCAAGCATCCAGGGCGTTTCTTTAAAAATGTGAATCAGATTGCATTACTCTTTACTCTCAACTTTCCAACCAGGACCTATCACACTCAATAAATATGATACCCTCACCAGATCTTGCAAAGTTTTACTTCTGTGCATCCACCCCTCAGCCTCACATCTGTGGTTGCATCTCTCACTGTTCTTCCCCTCACTCACTGAGCTCCTGTGCCCTGGGGTCTCATGAACTCACCTAGAAGAATGCCACCTTAAGATCTCTGCTGCTCCTTGGACCCAGAAGGATCTCCCGGGTGTTTGCATACTTACACTTTCATGTCATTCAGAGCTCTGTTCAAACATCACTTACTTAAAGCTTTACTCAAACAATTTTATGTTCCTATTCCTTTTTTTTTTTTCAATATTGAGGGTAGAACCCAACACCTTTGTATTGAGCTACATTCCCAGCGTACCCCCCTTTTTTTTGGTCTTTTTGAGACAAGATTTTGCTATGCACTTCACCCTGGCCTTGAACTCACTTTGTAGCTGAGGCTGGCCTTGAACCCACAGCAATCCTCCTGCCTCAGCCTCCCTAAATGCTGCGATTATAGGTGTGTGCCACTATGCCTGGCTGCTCACTTTTTGTCCTCTTTCCCACTTAGTTTTCCACCTATCATTATATTATACAGGGTCAGAGTAAGGACTAGGAGGCTGAGGCAGGAGGATTATTGTGAGTTTGAGACTAGCCTGGACTACAAAGTGAGCTCAAAGCCAGCGTGAACTGCATAGTGAGACCCTGTCTCAAAAAGATAAAAAAAAAAAAAAGTTGTGCTTAGCTGGGCATGGTGGCACACGCCTGTAATTGCAGCACTCAAGAGGCTAAGGCAAGAGGATCATCATGAGTTTGAGACCAGCATGAGCTAGAAAGTGAGCTCAAGGCCAGCCTGAACTGCATAGCAAGACTCTGTCTCAAAAAGATTGAAAAAAAAAAAGAATGTTACTAGCTAATCTCTCAACTCCTGTTTGTGCTTGGCAAGCTCAACTTTTCTCATACCATCTTTTTCTCAGTTCTATAACCATTATCAGGCTCTTCAGTTCTGCTCTGTCCCAGGATTTCAGATGCCTGAACATCCAATTTATAGCCTCCAAAACTTGACAAAGTGCTGGGCCAATTGGCATATGTTTGTAATCCCAGCACTCAGGAGCCTCAGGCAGGTGCATGACTGTGGGTTCAAGGCCAACCTGGACTACATACATAGTAAGAACCCCCTACCTATCCCTCCAAACTCATTTTAGACTACTATCCTTGCTTTCAAAGCCAAATAGTTTATATGCTGGGCATGTGGCACACAGCTGTAGTCCAGCTACTTGGGAGGCTGAGACAGGAGATCCCAGGTTGGATACCAGCCTGGGCAGTTTAGTGGGATCCTGTCTCAAAAAATAAAAGGGCTGGGATGTAGCTTAATTGTAAAGTGCCTGGGTCCCTGGTACCACAGAAAAACTATCTTCTTTCTATCGCTCAGTTAACCCAAGCTCATTCCCACTTCATAGCATTTGCTCCTGCTTGCCCTCCCTGAACTGTGATGTCCCCGTATCTTCCTTCTCCTGCTTTTATTGGTCTTCAGATATGCTTTCCTGAAGATCATCAGTGTACATGACATCATTTTCTTTCTTTAGAGCAATGTCCATTCTTTTTCTTTTCTTTTTGTTTTCTGAGGTAGGGTCTCACTATGTAGTTCAGGCTGGCCTTGAACTCACTGTGTAGCCTAGGCTGGCTTCGAACTTGTGGCATTCCTCCTGCCTCAGCATCTCAAATACTGAGATTACAGCATGTGGCACCATGCCCCACTGCAGTGTTTTGCTCTTGTCTATTCAGTTCCTTTCCTTGTTTTATGTCAGATCTTTTTCCCCTTTTCTCTCTCATTTCTCTCTCTCCTTTCTGATATTTTTCTTTTCTCTCTCTTCTCTCTTTTTCTCTTCTGTCTGCCCGTTCTCTCTTATCTGAGCTATGCCTCTAACTCCCAGGCTCCTCTCTATAAAAGACACTGACCAATTTTCTGCAGTAATAGCCAGATGTGGTGATGCATGTCTGTTACCCCAGCACTTGGGAGGCTGAGGCAGGAGGATCATTGAGAGTTTGAGACCAGCCTGGGCTACAAAGTGAACTCAGGGCCAGCCTGAACTGCATGGCAAGACCCTGTCTCAAAAGATAAAAAAAAAAAAGTGACTGTTGATGCCTGTGTTACCCTTTTGTCTGTTGGTACTCAACAAATAAGCACCTTTCCCCTCTAATAGCCTTGTGTTTGGAGGGTTCAGTTCAATTGTTTACTGTGGGTGGATTAGGAAGAATAGCAATTTCTTTTATCTTTAATTCTGGCTCACTTGGGAGCCTTCAGAAGAAAACACGCCAAATCATTAATAAAACACTGTTTGATGAGAATGCTCTTATCTGCTAAAAAGCAAAATAAACTGCTAGCAGTTTAGTCTTGGAAAAGCACTGGAAAGCTTGAGGCTTATCTTTATTGGATGTTGGCCGGAAAATTAAGCCATCAGAATAAAGAGAATCTATTCAAGTCGATGCAGTTGGTTACTTACTTAGAATAAATAAAACTCTTATCTCCAAGTAAAATAGAAAGCACACAAGATTATTTTACTATGAGGGTAGATATCAAAACATTTGAACTTTGAAAGATAATTGGATTATATGTAGCTCATCAATCCCTGAATGCTTGCTGGGTTGGTTTTTATGCCAACTACCAGAATTTCGTAACTCAGCTGTTTGTAACAGTTGAATGGGGCCACGTGTGTGGCCCTCCCTATAATTCCAGCACTCAGGAGGCTGAAGCAGGAGTAATACTGTGAGCTCAAGGACAGCCTGGGCTACATAGTGAGTTTAAGGCGAGGCTATGCTACATAGGGAGACCCTGTTTCATAAACAAACAAACTGGAGCTTTTCAAAATGGAAACACTTTCTTCTTTTCCCTTTTTGTTCCATCCAGGCGGTAAGCCTATTGGTTGGTGCCACGCATATGCAGGGAGGGTCTTCCCTCCTTAGTTTGCTGGCCTACATAATCATCCCCAGACCCACCTGGAACTGGGCTTTACTAACCTGCTAAGTGGCTTTTCATTCACTCAAGTTGACACATTGTTATCAATGGTCATCTTTTGTCAGCAAAGGTCAGGGACTAGAGCTTTATTGGAGAACACAAGCTTCAACTCTCTGCTGCCAATGCCCATTAAAACTACGGTAGGAGGGGCTGGGGATATAGCTCAGTGGAATAAGTGCTTGCCTGGCAAGCACAAGGTCCTGAGTTCGATCCCTAGTACTGCAAAAAAAAAAAAAAAAAAAACTACGGTAGGAGGAGATGTGGCTCAGTGGTAGAAGCACTTGCTTCTGGGATCAAACCCTAACACTAGAAAAAAAGGTCTACTGTATTAAGTGTAAAAAGTATTTTTAAACTATAGAATTAACTTAAAAATTAAGCTTCTCTTTTCCTGTGTGCTGCTGAGGCTCAAACCAAGGGATTCACTTATGGGAGGCAGGCTCTCCATTACTGAGCTATACTTCTAGCCCTAAAAATTAAATTCTAGCGGAGCATGGTGGTGCTTGCCTATAATCCCAGCACTCAGGAGGCTGAGGTAGGAGGATCACCATGAGTTAAGAGGCCAACCAAACCTACATAGCTAGACCCTGTCTCCAAAAAAAATACAGTTCTAACAGAAAGAACTTATGTGTGTCAAAGATGACACAAGGGGCATCGAGTTAATTACATCTTTTGAGTGCCTGTGATGTTTCAGGCACCCAGTGTTGGATTCTGGGGGTGCAGAGTAAGCAAAGTCAGTCAGCCGTAGGCCTTGTGCTCCTGGGAGATGAAAAATTATGGATTGGTAGATATAAATGGAATAACTATGTAAAAAATTACAAAATTCAGCTGTGGACAGAAGTAGAGGGCTTACATAACCCGCATAACGTCCTGGGTTCAGTCCCTAGCATTATAAAAAATTATCAAATTATATTACTAAACTTCTGATTACTTCTATAAAGAATGTAGAAAGGGGATTTGATCTACAGTAGAAAATCAGTGGAAGGCAAGCAGCAATACAAATATACTTTGTGTAACTGGTGCTAGAGATGAACAGGAAAATATCCCGGGCAAGTAGAGGGCGTGCTGGGTGGGGCTGGCACCCAGCACACTTATTGGTACTCCTGACACCATCTGGCAGTGAGATCAAAATCAGCAGCTGCTCTACGGTTGTTGGTAGCCACTGCCTTCAAGGGAAGACAAAGGTAAATAATTATCATTAACATTTGTTGAACACTTAATAGAAATTGCGAACTTTGCTGGGACTTGTGGAAACTGTTCTGTTTAAGCTAGCAATAACCCTGTGAAGTGAGCCAAATCATCCTCAATTTTCAGACGGAGAAACCAAGATGCAGGTGAGGTGAGGGTGGGTCAGATTGTAAGAAACAGAATTTGAGTGATGTATACCTATCCTGTAAGTCCAGCACTGGAGAGGCAGAGGCAAGGGCAATTCAGCTTGGGCTACATAGTGAGTTCAAGGCCGGCCTGCATTATGAGACCTTGTCTTAAGAAACAAACAGAAAAGGCTGTCCTTGATAAAGAACAATGGTCACTACACCAGGAATGGCAATCATATACGTTCATTTCTATGGCTCAGATTATGTTCTTGTTTTTGTTTATTTAGACATTCTAGCTGGGGATATAGTTCAGCAGCACGAGTGCCTGCCTGGCAAGTGCAAGATTATGAGTTTGATTCCCAGCACCAAAAGAAAAAAAAATAGACATTCTGGAGAGTCATGTTTCATCTGCCTCTGTTATCATCATCACAAAGTGGACTGTCTGATATTTATTTATTTTTATTTTAAAGACAAAAGAATGGAGACACATGAACCAGGATAAGCCATAAACAATATCGAAAATACAAAATTATACAGAATATAGTAGGGAGTCAGCACTGGATGTTGTGTTACATAATGCCATCTTCACATTAGTCAACATATAAATATTAAAGAAAATACCAAATTATAGAGAAGATAGTAGGGAATTAGCACTGGCTGCTGTATAATATAAAGTTATCTTCACTTCTGTTAATACAAAAACGATTGAGGAAATACAGAATTATAGAGAACATAGAAGGGAATTAACTCTGGATGCTGTGCTACATAATGTTACCTTCACATTTGTCACTCAGATACACAGATGATGGCCCATTTGATCATTCAATTTTTCTCCTCCCTTATCTCCATTGCCCTACCACTCAATCAGTCATCTTCCCTGTGATAATAACTGTATTCCTGGGTTTATCTATACCCCTGGACTCTCGCCTTGGGAAGAGATATAGCTGCCTCAGACCATACTATAACATATGTGGGTGTATACAAACTGCCATGGTTGGAGGTGGAAAAGCATGTATGCTCACAGTGAGCCACCTGGCTCTGCCCCGTTGCCATGCCATGGGTGGGGGCGGGTCCAGTCCATGGGGCACCCTCAGCGGGGCCCACAGTGGAGCAGCCGTGGGGCCCACAGTGGAGCAGATGCAGGGCATGCGTCCCCGTCGGGGCACCCTCAGTGACTCGTTTGACTCTGTCCTGCTGCCTCGATGCTGGAGGCCCTTTCTTCTCCTCCTCCTCCTGATCTCCAGTATTACCGTTTCCCGCCCCTTGCAGCTGGGCATTGGACCAACTTATGATGCTTGATATAAGGGCTTGAAATCTCCCCGGCCTGTTCTCACTGTGTTAGTTCAGGGTATGAACTGAGTTTAAAGATTAGTTCTAGAATAGAGTTGGAGGATTTTCTCGGGTCTGCTGTATAGAGCATATCATTGTTTTTCAGACTCCCGGTCTGCTGGTTTTCATCTAATTTGTTGCTATGGGTTCATGCAAGGCTCACATGTGCAAGCTGCAAGGAGATCCTCTTGGTGCTCACACCAATAGTCCAGGGTGAGTCCCGAAGACTGTGGATTCGTCCCATTGTTGCCAGGAACAGGCCGTGCTTGCTCAAGCCACCGAGACTCAATGTGCTCCCAGAGAGAGTTCAGGGTGGGAGCTGAGTCCCGGCAACCCAGCTCGTGCTTCCTGCCTGATATTGGAGTGAGAAGGGCGTGGAGCCACGTGATCCACCTCCATCTGCATCTCCCTCCCGTTGCGGTGCTGGAGCCCCTGTCCGCCCCTCAGCCGGATCCCTGGGAGCTGCCGCGGCTTGCCACCGAAGTTCCCTGCTGCTCTCCACCGGTAGCCGCTCACCCAGTGGAAAGGCAGGGGGCCACCGCCTCGAGGCAGGCGCAGAGCCAGGCATGGTGGGCTGTGTACTAGTTGCATTGATTCTCTCCAGGCACTGATTAGAAAGGTTGCTGCAGGGTGGGGACTCTGCCCCAGTGGCTGTCGTAACTTCTCATCCTCATACTGGGTTCGACAACTGCTCCCGACTGCCACTGCCTCTTTTCCTGGCCACTGCCTCTTTTCCTGGCTGCACCCTCCCCTCTCCAGCCCTGGACCAGCTCTCAGAACTCTGCTCTCCTCTGGCTGAGTCGGGAGGCTTCTGCAAGCGTGGGTCTCCGAAGCTGAAGCTGCAAGTGCCGGAATGAGGGTGTGAGCCAAGGGTGTGTTTGGAGTGGTGATTTCCTCCTCCTCTCCCTCCGACTGCACCATAGTGGATCTCCGATCCTTTCCTCCATAAAAGGTTTTGCTTAGTCTTTCTCAGGGCTTCAATTCCTATTTCAGATCCTTCCTGAGTTCAGAATACCCACCTCTTTCCTTTCTGTCCTTCACATGTTGCTATGTTCCTATATTCCTTTGTCTGAGTGGCATTCCTCCAGGAGGTTCTCTCTCTGCTGCCTACCCGGTTGCCATCTTGAAGTCCTCTCGTCCTGTCTGATATTTATGTTTAGTTAATTTTTTGTTTTTTGAGATGGCTGGCCTTGAACTCACAGCAACCTATCTGCCTCAGCCTCCCACATACAGGGATTATAGGTGTGCATCACCACCCCTGTCTTATATTCTGTATTTTGTTTGCTTTTTGGTACTGGTCATGCTTACCAGGTGGGTGCTGTGCTGCTGGGCTATATTCCTGGCCCTTATGTTCTGGGTTTTATTTATTTATTTATTTATTTATTTATTTATTTATTCATTTATTTATTTATTTTGTATTTTTGAGGCAGGGTCTTCTATGCAGTTTAGGCTGTACTTGAACTCACTTTGTAGCCCAGGATGGTCTCAAACTCTCAATAGTCCTCCTGCCTCAGCCTCCCCAGTGTTGGGATTGTTGGGACCCCCAAAATGTAGCCCGGAACAAAATCGAGATCTCTCAAAAAAGCGCTTTATTTAAGCTGGTACCCAGCGGTGTCTCCATTGCAATGCAGGCAAGGAGAGCGCCAGGTGGGCAGATGGTCGGGTTTTTATGCTTGCAAACCACAAACTTAGATCTGTATAGGGTGCTTGGAGATGCATACAGAACAGGAAACGGCGCAGCAAGTTTAGACATGCAGCTTAAGCAAACTTTTAGCCCGGGGAGGGAGCAGGTTACAGTAAGTTACAACATGTTTGTCTTATAGCAACGGGAGCAAGCGACAACATTTGTTTGTCTTGTAGCAATGGGAGCAAGTGACAACATTAACGGGAGCAGGTTACAACATTCCCCACTGGTTTTGGCCGGGGGGGTCAAATCATTGACTCCCCACTAACGGTAGCATGAGGTACTGGTTCCCATCCCTCTGATCTTAGGACCATCATCTTAACTGTTTGTATGCGAGATTCTATGTAGTTATACACTTGAGTATACATGGGCCCACCGTCACTATCAATAAAATTCCCAATAATGGTAAGCCCAAAATCTGTTCCCAGCAAGTGAACCCCAGAAGGGGTGTTTAGATAACTCTCGCCATCTCTTTTTGGAGCTGTTTTACTTTATCTCTAACTATGCCTGACTTGTTGGCATAGAAGCAGCATCTCTCTCGCAAGGTGAGGCATATGCCTCCCTGTTTAGCAGTTAACAAGTCTAGTCCTCTACGGTTTTGGAGGATCACCCCTGCTAAGGAGTCAATTTGGTCTTGGAGGTCTTGGATTGTGCTAGATAGGGCTTGAACATCATTAATTAACTGATTGGATAGCTTGACATAGGAGTGTATCGCAACCCCCATTCCGGCCAAGCCTGTAGCTAATGCTCCTGAGATTCCTAATCCTGTTAACAAGGGTATAAATTGTACTGCTCTTTTAGCTCAACCGGCGATATAGTCAAGACTAGGGATGGGAACAGGCTCTTTTCCAGGAATGATATCTATGTCGGGCAACAGAGTTGCCATTATGCACAATCCAGTCCAATTACTAGGGAGAAAAGTATATGCCTGATTTCCTCCACAAATAAACACTTGCCCTTTGGCGGGACAAAGAGGGGAACTGGCATTTATTATCTGACTGCAGTTAGGGAGTAACACAAGTGAGAAAGTCCACTTATCTTGATTAAAGATGGTGTCCAGCGGAGGAAGGACCTTGAGATGAGAATGATGAATCCACGCCATTTTTCCAGCTACCTTTGCGGCTGTTGGGGTGCTGAGGACAACTGTGTATGGTCCTTCCCAACGGGGCTCCAGTCCCTCTCGTTGATGTCTTTTTAGCAGGACTTGGGCTCCAGGTTTGACGAGTGGAGTGTCGTTTTCTTCCTTAGGAGGGGGGTGTTGCTGGCGAAACAGCTTGTAGATGGTGGTCAGGACGGGCTGAAGTGCCTGAAGTGACTTAATGAGATCTTGATTAGTTAATTCAGCAAGCTTTTCCTCAGCTAAACGAGGAATCAAAGGGGGAGGTCTACCAAACATAGCTTTAAAGGGCGATATACCAGAAACATAGAGAGTGTAGTGTACTCTTAACAAAGCAAAGGGAAGGAGGCTTACCCAGTTTTCACCAGTTTCTAGATTTAACTTAATCAGAGTAGACTTAAGGGTCTGGTTTATGCGCTCTACTTGGCCTGAACTTTGAGGCCAGTAAGCGCAATGGAGCTTCCAGTCAATCCGGAGAGCCTGGGACAATTTTTGAGTTACTTGAGCTATGAAAGCCGGGCCATTGTTGGACCCCATAGAAAGGGGGAGCCAAATCGGGGGATAATGTATTATAGAAGTTTTTTAACTACTGTTAGAGCTGACTCTGACTTGGTGGGGAAAGCCTCGGTCCAACCAGTAAAGGTATCGACCATTACGAGGAGGTATTTATATCCACTCAGGCCTGGATTCTTGATTTCAGTGAAGTCTATCTCCCGGTGTTCCCCTGGCATAGTTTTTCTATATCGAACGGTTTTTATGGCCTTGCTTGTCTTTGGGTTTACTTTTTGACACTGGTCACAACGGAGGCTGGCAGAAAGGGTTAGCTTGCCAAGTCTGGGTATAAAGAAATGGTCCCGAAAAAGTTCAGCTAACTTGGAGCCACCCAAATGCGTGGCCTTGTGGGCCTGGAGGATCAGTTCTCTTTTAAGGGCCTCAGGGAGGAGAATGCGCTTATCTGGCAGCTGAAACCATCCTTCTGGCACGTCCTGCTTAGCGCCCAGTTGGGTTGCCAGATGTAGGTCCTTTTGAGTATAGACTGGCTCTGAGAGGGTTGAGAGCATAACATGGTAGGGGAGGTGAGGATCCCCACTGGTTTTGTGGCTACTTCATGGGCCGTTTTGTCTGCCAGGTTGTTTCCCTGAGTTATATTGTCAGAACCCTTAAGGTGGGCCCTGCAATGCATGATGGCCACTCGGCTGGGCAGCCATATGGCAGCCAGGAGATCTAGTATCTGGGGGGCATTTTTGATTCTTTGGCCCCCTGAGGTCAAGAGTCCTCTTTCTTGATATATAGCTCCATGCACATGTACAGTGGCAAAAGCATATCTGCTGTCTGTGTAGATGTTAATGTTTTTATTTTCCCCTAACTGGAGTGCCCGAGTCAGGGCTAGGAGCTCGGCCTTTTGGGCCGATGTTCCGGTCTCCAGACTCTGAGACCACAGCATGGTAGATGAGGTGACCATCGCCGCCCCTGTGACCCTCTTGATTAGAGTCTCAAGGGCATGAGGTGAGATCACCATCAGCTTCTGCCCAAAGGTTAACTTTCTAGCTTTTAGGACCCATTGGGCAACTGCTGCGATCATTCACAGACATGCGGGCCAGCCGGCGGCTACAGTGTATGCCACTGGTCTCTGCCAGGGGCCCAAGGCTTGAGTTAGGACTCCCTTTGTGATGCCCCCTTTTTTTTTATCCACATATAGTGAGAAGGGGTAACTTGGGGTGTTCTTCCCCGAAAGACAACAAGTCTCGGGCAAGAGCCTCATCAAACAAGGTCGGGGAGTTTTTGAACCCTTGGGGCAGTCGGGTCCAAGTCAACTGTTCAGCAACCCCGGAGGTGGGGTCTGTCCACTCAAAAGCAAAGATGGGTTGACT